>CAHIKZ030001416.1:657500-687500 GCA_903632075.3 Acanthosepion pharaonis | reverse complement strand
ATGACCCATGCCCTTTATGCCTACATGAAAAACTACACATTATTAAGTTTCTAAATAATAAAAATCTATTAAACAATAGACATGAGTTAACGGTTTTTTGCCGACATCATCAAATTTTCGCATTGAATAATTAACATAAAACAAACAAACAATAAAATAATTTTTAAATTCCATAGTCTAAATAAATAGTTTAAATGCCCTATAAAAAAATAGATAACCCTTTATGAAGTCGTCAAAAAACAAATGTTAGCAACTTACGACAGTTTTTTTATATACACAAAACCCTTTCAGGAAAAAACAAAATAAAAAAAAAATAAAATAAATCTCCATAACAAAATAATCTCCTTAACCAGACTAGACGATGTCATCTTCCGCTTTAAATTTAGACACCTCAACCTTACCCTGACTTGACGTCTGTGAATGTAACTGAGATATTGATATAAATTATTAACCCTTACGCCCCTTTTCTTTAAACAATTGCTCTAGCTGTTACCATAGTAATCTTAATTTCAATAATGAATATGCTTATAAAACGCGTAAATTTCAGAAATAAGTTATTCCAAAAAAAATTCGCTTGAAGATAGAACAGAGCTTAGTACTTTAATTCAATTTAATTCAAATAATTAAATTGAAGTTTTCAGCTCTTGTTTTGAAACAGGAGAACTCTTATGTAGCATTGGAATCATATATTTAAATAAATAATTATATATATATATATATATATATATATATATATATATATATATATATATATAAGGCAGATGTTTCTTTTAAAAAAATTTAAATTTTTTTGTCTATTTGACGTTCGTATAAAGAGACATCTAAAATAGTCCAAATATTTATCTATCATATTTATAGTTTTTGGACAAAATTGTCTGAATATTTATTATGTGACGAGCTGATTGTTACAAAGACAGTTGTTAAAATGCGCTACTAATTTCTGATACGATGGGTCGCATTCGAACGCCTGCTTTATAAAATTCTGGTTATTCTAAGGAGGTATTCTATTAGTTTATACCAAGACTTGTTTTCATTACTAATTCATTTTTAATTGCTTTGTTTAAAGTTTCTGTGTCTTCAATTATTTTTGTTCATTTATTTTCTTGATGTGTTAGTAACGTTTCAGTAGTAATTTAATTGTTTGACTGTATTTTTTCATAACAACAGTTCCACATTCTTTGTCCAAGGAAGTGATGAAAATTAATTTTTTGGCTAAGTTTCTTAATGATATTAGGCGTCGCTTTCCTTTCATTATTTGTTTCTTGAATGGTAGTAATATATCATTGGATGAAACCTGGGGTAAATTCAGTGTCGTTGTGTCTATGATTCATAATCAAATAAATTTAATATCTACTACACCTGCGTTATTTGTGAATTTTAGTTCCAATCTAAGGGCTTCCAATTCAGTTTAAAATAGTCTTATAGATACGAGATCTGGTCGTCTAGTATATATATATATATATATATATATATATATATATATATATATATATATATATATATATATATACACCAAGGACGACTTTGAAAACTTTTCATTTAATTTTTCTTTGTTCGTATAGGTGTTTCTTTTCTGCAAATAAATTGGATAAAAATTAACCAAATGTTCTGCAAATCCGAGCGATTTCGGTTATTCTTTTAGCCATTATCGAGAGCAATTTTTTGTTTTTTAAAATTTTTAGCTGAATGTGTGTGTGTTTTTTTTATATATGTATCTAGAATTATAGGAATGATTTATTTTGAAAACATAGTACATTGTGGCATTGGTTATAGTTGATGTTATAGAGTGTTGAGCGTTTTTCGACAACAAACCATTCCTATAACTTATAAAAATTAAATAAAAAGCTTAATCGTGGTACCTTGTCAGTGGCCTTTAATGGAACATGTATAAAAGTGGAATTGCTGCCCAGATACACAATTATATATATATATATATATATATATCGAAATAAAAGTATAAAACTTAATATTACGAGACATATCTAAAAAAAAAAGGAAAAACGGGCGAAGCAACCGGTTTTGCAACCGTTTTTTTTTTTCACAACTTTGTACATTATTGTACATTTTTCTGTGTCAATTTTAAATCTCCCGTTGAAGCCTCTCTCGTAATATTAAGTTTTATACTTTTACTTTGATCATTAAATTTTGTACCTACAAATATAAATATATATATATATATATATATATATATATATATATGCATATGTGTGTGTGTGTGTGTGTGTGTGTGTTAAACTATATAGATATAAATATATATATATATATATATATATATAAATTATTTATATATTATATGCAAAAACGTAACTACATCAATCCAAGAAAATATATATATATATATATATATATATATATATATATATATATATAAATGTGTGTGTGTTCTAAGAAAAATTAATTGCTTACAAAAGATCCGTCAAGCAGAGGAGAGTATTGACCATACTTTATAGCTAGATAAACACAATATGGTCATAAAAACCGACACTGCAGGATTTCTGTGATGTCAATGAATACTCGTTGTCACTTTAGTAATGTTCGTTGTAGTAGAGACTTTCTAATCGCAGATACAACTTATAGTAATGCCGTTGAACAATACTGGTGTCAGACGCCGTCGAATAACACTCGCACTAATAGTACTTGCTCGTTAATATTCGCTTGAACAGTAATCCGTATAGTGATCCGAATAGAGAAATAGTCAAGTGAATATTATAGAAAATAGCGGCCAATATATTATAGAGGATAGAGTAGAAATATCGATCTATTAGACGCCAAACTTATTCCTACTAATACGTTTACTCTACGTGATCTTAATTTAATAATGGGATCGGCTGTGTTTATTTACTGGCGATCTATGCTCAAACACAAGTGTCGGCAGCGATACTTTATTTCTATATAACATAGATGATTCTCAGTTGGAACGATTTAAGCGACCATCAGACTATGTTCTAATCATTAAAGCGTGCAACTATTAGTTACGATGCCCTATGTACACACTATATATGCAACTAAATATACAATGGAAACAAAGTTTAGTTTGGCTCTTAAATTTTAATTATTGTTGCGGATGAATAGTTTCTCATGTAACTCTACGTGTTCAATTCTTCGCTCCCTGTATTGTATCTCTATAATAAAAAGTAAATAAAAATGGACAAATCTTATTATTCTTACCCATACGTTTTTTTCTTGCCTTGAAGTCGGCCGGTTGTAACAACTTGTCTGTATCCTGTTTGCGCATGAGCAAACAGGATACAGTCAAGTTGTTATAAGTTTTTTATTTTTAATTATTTTTATTTTTTATTATTTTTATTTTTTATTAAGTTGTTTATTTTTACTTTGCTGTTGTCTTATAATTTCCTTGACTTGTACTTCATTCTTCCTTTCTTGTCTCGTTTTGCTACTCTTATTTTCATTATTATTGTTTTATTGAGAATTTTATCAATTCCACATTAAAATAGCCGCTTATTCAACGTCACGCCTCCGACACGTATGACGTGTAAGATTTTAGGTAATAATAATAATAATAATAATAATAATAATAATAATAATAATAATAATAATAATAATAATAATAATAAATCCTTTGATATTTGAGAGTGATATTATACAAAATCCAAATGCTTACATCACTGTTAATCCTTAATATCGGAATCAATATTGTGTGGTGTCACAACGTGATTTAGATTTTCAGAAAAGAGCAGACATAGTTCTGAAAAATCATACAAACCGCACTCATTACTATGTCATAAGTGGGTACTTACCACTTCCGGTAAATCTCAAAGGCCTGGCGATAGCATCTAGTCGATCCAAACTCAGGGAAACAAGAACATAGGTTGATGCAAATACGACCACTTCCTGTGCAGATAAAAGAAATCTTTATTAGTTAACATTAAATAAATAATAATTATGATACTCAACAGCTAGGAATCAATTTGCTCTATACTGTCGAAAAAATGCAGGATCTATAACACTAACTTGGCCAATGACTCATTATGTTACATGCTTAACGTTAATGCTATTTATTTCGATATGTATCAACTGATAATTTGCTTATGTATTCAATATATTTTTTCTTCTTCATATTTTAAATAATTTTGTAGAATCTTAAACAGATGTTTTAACTTATGTTTTACAATACCATTTCACACATTTGTCGCTATGAGATAAACGATGGATATCTCTATAATGTAAATCGTTTTAAGCTCATTAAAGTCAAGAATTCTTATTCATGCGTGTCCCTTCAGACAGAGAGCGGCCATGACACGCCAGATGTTCCTATCGTTTGTAGTTCTTAGCAACTTAGCATGGTTTCTCGAGCAGTACAATCTCGGGTGAGGCGGAAATGTTTGAATACCGGACAAACATTAGCGACACATGAGAATTGCGGAGGCATAAGAGATATGCAATAAATACATATCTTCCTTATCTGTTATGTCACACATGGCTTGTCGGAGGGAATATATTTCTACAAATTGGGGAGAGACTGATGTATTTCTTTTCACGGCTTATCGACCCATTTTGGGTTATTTGAAGACAAAATATTTTGGGTTTTAGGGGTTTGTTTTCAATACCCATTGCTCCCAAGCAGTTCCCTATCTAAGTATTGCTGCTTGGGGCCATATCGCGGGGCAACAGCAGTTCTCGTACAAAGTTAAGGAAAGTCGACCCTGGTCAATACCTAGATGGGTGACTGCTCGATGATACCAGCTACTGTGGATGCATTTTAATGGATTCGGAATTGGAACACGGCTCTCGGTATTCGTGCCGCGTTCGTTATATTCATGTATGCTCAAATAACCTTAAAATATGAATCTCCCTCCAGCTACGGGTTAATTAGTGGGAATTGTATCAATAAATCATCATGATCAACCCCAAAATTCGTACAATCCAGAATTATTTTATGGCCTTAAATAACATGAAAACTTTGATAAGCCGTAAAAAAATTCAATCTAACCTAAGTACAGACCAGGGTGGACGCCGATTAACTTCGGTAATCGAACAGAAACCTGTATTTTTAGCTGATTTGATCGTAGGTTATTTCGAGATAGAGAAAAACAACATCTATATTTAACTGCATTGCAATTAATTTGTTCTATTTATATATTTTTGTTGTCTATTTTTTATTTATATTATTTATATTCGAACTATTCTCCTCATATTTGTTGTTGTTATCACAAGGTTTCTCCCATCGTATCCTTAGGCCTTCTGTAGGTATATATCAACCTGGGTGTAACCTGAAGGGAATTCTAACCCTTTATTTAATATATGAGGGTAAACTGTTCTCTTTCTGCTGCCTATATTTAGGGATTTTTAGTGCTGCTCAGTTATTTCTCTAACTACACTGCCTGGTCCATGGATTGAATTCAAAATTACTATATCACCAACCACGAACCAATGCTTTAATCCTCTAGACTATTGACTTGTCTCTTATTTATTGTATAATGTTATCGATATACAGTAATATTTTATTATATATCGTTTGAATAGTGAGACAGGATTGCAGTTGTATATATCAGTTGCAATTTGGATTATACAGTTTGTATATTTCGATATTAGATTTCATTTAAAAAGAAAATTATAGATGTCTAAAAATTGTTTTTCTTCTCGACTCATACGACGAGAATCGTAAAACGGAAACTATGTAAAAAAAAGTGATAGGAAAGAGTCTAAGAAAGAAAAAGGATAATATTGAGAAACATTTTTGTCTTTAATAAAATGAATAGGCTGAGAAAGTTTAAAAATAAACTTATTAAAAAAGAAAAGTCACTCTCTTGTAAATAACTAAGCATATACATATACGCGCACACACACACACATATATATATATATATATATATATATATATATATATATATATATATATATATTTGTGTGTGAAACCACAAATATATGTATGAATAGATATAGAGCGTGTGGTCAAAAAGTGAAGGCTAAAATTGAGGATTCTTCCACTGTAAATATCAAACTGTCTTTCTCTTATATATATATATATATATATATATATATATACATTTTTATGTTTATACATTCTTTTTATAGATACAAATATTTAGATAAATTCTCTGTTTTATAATAAACAGTATTAAACAACATTTACCGGCCTGAATGTCCGATAAATTTTCATAGAAAATATTCGTCCTCCAACAGGATTCGAACCTGTATCCTATACGGAACCGTCATATAACCTGACGTGCCTTAACAGTTTCGTCCACAGATGAGCGCTCGGTTAGCAAGGTCGATTTTACTGTCTTTAAACTTCAATCTTCCACGAATCGCGTACACTCATATCTGCTCATGTCGTATCCAAATGTAAACAAATGACGTCACACATTATGAAATGGACAAAGTCCGACAATTATTTTTAAGACATATATAAGACAAAAGAAAAACTTATCATATCCGACATATTTCGTCCTGCGATAGACTTTATGAAGTAAATAATACCTCTATAAATTCTATATGCAATGCTTCACTGCAAAACCTACCAAAATACCAACAGCGGAACAACCATCGCCCTGTTATATGTAAACTAAAAGTGAAACTGCAGAAGTTGAAGAAGCCTAATGCAGCACCGAAACAGCAATACAACAAACTACTGAGCGACCCGAACCTGAAGGAAAAATATATAGACTGTGTGAAAAGGTCATACGAGGGACCAAATGGAAATGGAAACTCGAAGGGGGATGCACTAGGAGAAGCTTTAGTGACATCAAAAAACAATATCATCTCAAGAGAATGGACGAAGAAGGAAAAAAAACGAATGGATCATTAATGAGATTCTCGATATGATGCAAAGGTGACAAAAACTCTCCCAAGATACGTAAAGGAATACAGAAAACTACACAGCCAAATAAGAACCAAATGCAGACAGCCTAAAGAAGAGTCGCTAAACTAAAAAGGAACAGAAATAGAGAGATTGTGTACCCCAGAATAAGGAGATATGCATAAATCAATAAGGACAGACGCCATGCTCGACAACAGGATAAAACGTTCATATTAGAGAAGGAAAATGTTCTTCATCCCTGGAACGAATATATTGGAGAACTCTTCTACGAGGAAAGAGAACAAACGGCAATACAAAGAATTACCGACGAGCCTGAAATTCTAAAAAAAAAAAAAAAAAAAAAAAAAGCTGCATTGGCTAAATTGAACAGAAACATGGCGGCAGAGCCAGGCGGAGTTGGGACAGAGATGCTGACAGCCTTATACGATTTTGGCATATTCAAAATTACGGAAATAATAAATGAAATCTACAACAGTGGAGATATACCGGAAGATCTAAGAAGATCTATTTTCATAGCACTAAGGAACCAAACACAAACGAATGTGAACTCCAGCGAACAATCAGTCCAATCTGCCACTTAACATAACTCATCATCCATATTCTGATGAATAGAGCATGCAGCAGAGCCATGTCAGCGAAAGGACAAGAACAGTGCAGGTTCGTTAAAGACACCGGAACAAGGAACGCTATATTCATGCTCAGAAAGGTACCTCGACGTTGTGTAATGGTTAGCAAGCTTGTCTCGCTAGATCAATTACGATTTAAAAGTGAGTTCGATCCTCACTAGGTGCTCCATATTTTCGGTCTTGTGTCACATCTAAGCTACGCTTAGAAAATAACTAATGACAGCAGACCGCGTGCATAAAGTTAAAAAAAAATGAGTTCAGCAGATATACAAAAATAGAAAGGAGCATAAGGCAAGGATGTGTCTTGTCACTGGACGTATTCAACCTAAACAGCGAGGCAATTCTGAGAGAACTAGAAATCTTACCATAATTCATGTTTGGAGGTCACAATCTTCAATGCCATACATGAGGATTTATATTATATAGAAGTTTTTTCTTTGTTTCTAATGAAATTTTCCTGTTTCTTAGTACTTTGCTTAGCTTTTGTAATGTATTTTTGCTACTCCATTTCACTTCGGACTTCGGTATTTATAGGTTTAGAACTGAACAAACAAAAACAAACAGAAAAAAGATGTTAAATGGAATTTTTAATAAAGTTTAACTATTAATTGATTGATGGTAGAATCAACAAATATTCAATGTTATATCATAAAACCCTATTAATGGATTCAAGGCATCTATTGAGACATGAGTATCTACTTAAATAATGTTTAAATCATTAATAAATAAATAAATATTTAAAAGCATTACAAACGCATATGAAAACGAAAACAAAAGGACATTAATGACAAATGGATCACTCAGTCCGAAGCGTGGCTGAAATTTCATAAATAACTAACTCGAACTTTCCAGATAAAAATTATGGAGCAGTCTTGTCAGATTGCAGTTTCTAAGATGCTCCTGATTTTTGCGTCAAACTTTAAGTGGCACTCATCCATAGTTAAAGTCGTAAGAATAAAAAAACACCGACTCATTATACCGCTCTAGAAAGCACCCGACACCATCTGCAATGCTCTATATTTACAAGACACGTAATGGAGTATCGCTGTCATATCAGTTGGGGATTTCCCACTCCGTTCTTTCTCTTAGCGATTATGCAGCCTTGTAGGTAATCAATTACTTTCCATACTACCATACCATTCCCACAGATGACGCGTCGCAAGCTTAGCGCTACTATTTCCATGGAAAATATTGTGACAAGCTATATTCTCCTCTTTTCCCAGTTCAGACCTTCACAGCTAAGACCAGCTGTGCCATGACCACAGAAACGAACCATCCTCATTCCCTTCGTGTTCCATTGATAAGAAAGACGTTTGCACAGCTTCTTACCAAGTCTCATTGCATTGTGGCACAGACTTCCCCAATTATTAATCTTGACTCCGTTCAGTTTTAAGTCAAAACGTTATCTTTCTTATATGTCGTCATAATCTAATGTCCGTAAAAACCACTCCATTCAGTAACGTCAAATTTGAGTGGCTCTTAGACATTGTACTGGGTGAAAATAGCGCAACAGGTCGTCGCTATATTTTTTCTTTCTCACTCCATATATGTTTTGATAATGTTGCGTTATTTGCTCATCTGTCTATTTTAAATTATATTTTACGATTATTAAATCTTTCTTTAAATGTTGTTTTAGTTGCTCCCATGTAATTCTTTTCTGCTACAACTTGATTGCATTATATTATTATTTTGTTCGATTCAGCGAATACTATTAGTCGAGAAAGATTACAATGAATTTTCTATGTAATAGTTTCTTTCGACGGCAATTTTTGTACAAACTGAACAATAAAGTAGATCACAGAAGACTTGAATAATTCTCAACTTCTGATTGGCTAATATATGTGAAAAACATTACAACGGCTACGCAGTTGTGTTCAATGTCAATTTACCGCCCAAATCTGGTTATATGTTCTCGAGCCTACCATGTGATTCGCATTAACTATAAACACTTTGACACATCTTCATTCTTTCTCTTTTCTCCTTCTCCGACCTACAGCAATGTAGTTAAGTAGAGAGGTCGCGTTTTCTCCCTTTTGTGTAAAACGTTATAAAACACGAACACACGTATGTACGAACATCTACGATCATTCACTCCTTCAAGGACAAAGACACTTAACATAACATTGAGTAAAAGCCTGTTTAATTCTCTTAAATGTAACAATACATGTTACTAAAGTTCTCCACACTCACATTTTTTAATACAGATCACAGTTTATCAACAGGAACATATTACTCAAAATTCCAAGGATAAATAAATGTCAGCATTTCAAACACAACTGAATTACTGTCTGTAAAATTGTTGTTATGCATATATAAATTCCATTTTAGTATGCAACTTCTCTTGAATGTTGTTCTTCTTGTTTGCTTATTCCTTGTTAGCACATTTTTATAGTAATAATAGTACGAGTTGAATCGAGGCCGTTCACTTGTTACAGTCTCACTAATAATATAACATTTCGACACTTATAATTATTGTTGCTATTTTGCATAGTTTTGTCATTATATATATATATATATATATATATATATATATATATATATATAATTCTATATAAATCAGAATACTGGAAACATCTTGCTATATATCGCCGTATATGGATCTTTCTCTCCCACTACCAACCTCAACTTATTTAAGAGTGGAGATGAAGTTTTAATTTTTTTTTTAAATCGGAAGATACTACACGAATTCCAACCGCACTCTACACGCAAAGGTTCGGAATAAACGCTCTTATTCAAAACACAATATAAAATACAACTAAAATAGTCAAAACATGTGGAAAAACTAACAGCATTGACGACCACCTTTAAAATTGGCTAAAGAAGCTCGGGGCAATGAATCTCTTAAATATTTCTGTTGTCTCTTTCTCCTAGAAGACGAGAAAACGTAAAGATGATGGAAAAATTAAATAAAACTTTAATTAAATCTTCCTTTCCTGTCGTATTTGATGACATATGTTTAAAAGAATGGTTGCTACCCACACACACACACATATATATATATATATATATATATATATATATATATATATATATATATAAATATATATATATATATATGTATATATGTATATGTGTGTGTGTTGCATTGATGTGGTCTATAAGAGGTCTCCATCAGTGACTACTGGTGTGATGGCAGGAAGTTTTAGGGTTCATAATATTAAATATGACAGGAAATCATTCTAAAAAAAATGAGTTATTTCTTTTGTTTTGTATTTCAGGATTCCTTGTCATTACTATCTGTGATTTGTCACGATTTTTTTGGAAAACATTAAATCCTGTATGAATTATTGTTTTAATCACAAGTCGTTCTCCAAGTGTGTGAATACGAAAGTTAACAGAGCAGACTAAGTTCGAATTAGATATCGTCTCGTCGATTCCACATTCCAGGCCGACAGCCATTACGATATAGAAATATAAGGGATATAATGGCTAGAAAATCATCATTTTTAATTCTGTCTAGTCGGATTTTCCTACATTAGTTAACTATTTATTAACGCAAAGTTAAAGTTTTTTGCATTTATTTTACTTGGCTAAGTAGCAGGCATCAAAATAACAATAAAGGACACAAAAAAAAAACTATATTTCAAATCTCGCATCTTTTATCTTTAGAAATGCGTCTCATTAATTAAACTATGAAGGATAACTAGACATTGTAATAAAAACTAATTCTATTACGCCTTATGCAACTAGTGTAAATAAACAATATGCACACACGTTTTATATCTATCATGAATTTTCCTGTCGATTTCGACATATGAGAATCCGACAAGTTTATTCAGGTCATGTTTGTGTCGTATGGGAACACTTCAGTCCCGCTAGTCATTGGCATACAAGTCCACATATTGTGCAACAGTAAGGATCTCTGGACAAAGCAACAGGAACATTTGCTGACGCTCATCGTCGTTGTCCATCGTCTCTTAGACGGTCAGTACGACTGAGTTTAAAATTAATGATTCCAGACTGTCCCAAGTATCTCCAGTTAACTATACCCAGGACAACTGGCTCGAAGTTGGTTGGATGCACGTTGGCAGCTGAGAGGTTACTCTCGAGTTGTCTTTATACCTTAGACACAGCCGTTCCACATTTCTTTCTCGACTGCCAAGCTGGATATACATGAGGACCTTAGATATTCTGTCACCAGTCATCCTAGCAGCAGGAACAGCCAACGAGTGATATCATTAGGAAGGTCTCAATTCCATATATATATATATATATATATATGTGTGTGTGTGTGAACAGTGACTACTACTCTTCATAATGTAAAGCTATTCTATGAATTGAGTCCTCTCGGTCACTGGCGTGTTTATTCAAAGAATAAATGCGTAAAAATCCGCCTTCCTCTCTGCCGGGTGCTGATAGCTGAGGGGTAAAATTTCATCATTTGGCATCAGTCGGGTTTCGATCCCGGTTTGAGGCAGTCGGATGTCTAATCACACTGATGAGCTGTGACACAGCGAAACAATCACTCTGTGGTTGACTCTCTCCCTCCCTCTCTCTCTCTATATATATATATTTTTTTTTTCCTCAATGTTTGGCACAGAAAATTAGCCTAGTGGATTCAAACGTTGTCTTGTGTTTTTTCTGACATAGTATTTGCAAGTTCAATCCTTGCATCGAGTAGTAGAGACTCAGTGAAAACAGGCTGAGAAAGTAATGAGAAATACTAAAAAGAACTAGATGAGGTCGCCTTGGACATCGACAGTGGATTGGGAACAAATTAACACGCGTAGACTAAATAAAATATTCAGTTCAAAATTCCCTGAAGGCTACTCAGGTCTACAAAAACCTGAAGAAGACCGGAGAGCACAATATTCGAAACCTTGTGCTAGCAACAACGAAGATTATGACATTAGACATAATGTAAATAATGCTAACCCCTCATCCCACAAATGCAGACACTAAATTCATAAAATCTATTGCTCTGAAATAAGGGGTGGATATTTAGGGTCTTGAATAATCCCGTTAGATTTTTAAAGATTGTATAGTAAAGGATGTGCTTTGTGGAGTAATTGATATCGGGTCGGAATGAGAATTCTGAGAGTCGAGTTCGAATCCCCGTCAAGTTCGTTATATTCACTTACTTGGGAAAGGTATGAATCCATCTCTCCCAAATATGAGTTGAATAGCAGGACAACTGGTTGGCAACCATTCTGCCGCAGAAAATAATAGCAACCAATTGTGAGAACAATCTTCTGCCTTTTCAGTCATGCATCACGTGTTTTTGTGGCCCTTAACTGACTGATAGTAAAGGATAAATCTAAGGCACTTATTGCAATATGAATTTTTGAAATGACTTTTCCAACGTGTTTTACAGTAGGTTGTATCTGGTTCACTTAATGATATATTTTTTTTTTATTATTGTTTGTAACAATTCTCTAAAAATCCATGAAGTTTATTTAGATCTTCAACAAGATGGGGAAATTATGCTTGATAAATGTTTATGTTGCTCAATTCTTTTTAAAATAATGTGTGAAGAAATTATTTTAACGCAGATAATCATGTTTTTTTTTAAACTCCTATCATCGCTCTTTCATAATATACACTTGTGTAATTAAAATGACGAAAATCTTTGGATGTGATACGTTTGATTTAGGGAAGTTTATGAAGTAGTAATCCGAACTTTGTCTCTTTCTGAAGGGTAACGTTTTGAAGCGTGTGTGATCTTGATAACGCAAACATAGATCACGGTTGATTACTGTTTAGAAAAGTATCTGCCTGGACACCTCCGGTTGGTGTAATGGTTAGCGAGCTTGTCTCGCTAGAACAATTACGACTATGTAGTGAGTGCGATCCTCACTGGGCGTCCATACCTTCGGCCTTGTGCCACATCAAATCTACGCTTAGAAAATCCCTAGATAGGTTTCCACCTCTTGGTCTTTGTTTGATTTTTTCACTGTCTTGGTCATTGCTATATTCATTGTTAGAATTTCCGTTTTTATCTTATTTTCTTTTTTAGTGAATTTTTTGGGGTCACCATTGGATCTCGCTTCCGTCCGCTACAGGACGTATCTGACGCCTTCTACCATACTTTATCATTACAAAAGTTAGATTAGACCAAAAATTGATATATATATATATATATATATATATATATATATATATGGGCTTGAGATATTCAATACTACTCTTCATTATTCTGAATCCTCTACCCCACTGACACAAAATCGCAAGTCTATCATTACAATATCCATATTTCCATGGATATAATTCAGGTGCAATCCATTCTTTAGTTCCACATTTTCAGACATTTTCAGCTAGGGCACAGAGTGCAACTTCCACAGACTTGAATCATCCTCATCTCCTCCTCTCATTTCAAATGTGAGAAGAGACCGATTTTTGCCATGAATTGTCATTGTTGTAACAGAATCCTGCGGGGATGCTTTCCAGAGCACATCAGTCTTGAGCACTTTAAGCCAATGATCAATTTATCCTCCCTATCTACATAATCTTCAATTAATACGAACATCGCTTTCCTTCATATCATACATCGCATTCTGCATTATTATTTTGGATGTGTCTATCTAGCTTGGATGGCTCCCGGGCCTTAGTTTAGGAGAGCTATGTAAAGTGTCTCTCGGCTAGGCAGTATCGCTGTCTCAGATGAAATATACAGTACGATATAGTGGCATGATATAAAATAAATGGTTTTGTGTTAAAATATCTCTACAAGTCTTCTGATGCGACAAAAAATTGCCCGACAGTCAAAATAAAGGATGATGTCTATACGCCCTGAAATTTTCTGAATGCTACATGCACTTGAAGAAGACCGGAGAGTACACCGGCTGAATATGATATCATTAACAAGGGTTAAGAGGATAATTCGAATATTTCAATGAATTCTAAGAATAAAGTGACTTAGAAAACCAGGAAGAATTGAAATTTTATTTTATTTTTTTTATTTATGATCATAGGTACTTGCAGAAAACCCCTCATTTGTTGTTTAATTGCAAAAGTATCCCCCGTGATAGCTTACGGTCTAATACGAAGCATGAATATTATTTGAATCTTGACTTTGCAGCAATTAATGTGGTTTGAACAGAAAATATCGATTCGTTGCGAATGAAATAAAACAATTACACTCTTCTTTATTGACTCTACTTAAACAAACAATAAACTTTTGTTTTCGACATTTATAGCCTTGAAACTGGTGGCGTAATATCTTTAGTCCTGAAATAAATAAAAATTCTCAAAGTTTAGATTTTAAAACTTGTTTCTTGTTAGTATTTTGCACCTGCGTGAAACGATAAAACTTACAACTGAATTCCAAGAGTAAAACTAAAAATCCTAAGCAAAAACAAAGATCAAAAGAAAGAACGTCGTTAAAGAATTGAATGCGCAAAAACGAAGCGGTGAACCATTTTCTAAAAAGGAATAATTCCTTTATAAAATAGCTATTAAAACCTAAAAGAAATATTTTCTCGCAGGTAATTTAAGTGGAAATGAATGAATTAAAGATTGCAAATGTTCAGTTAGAGAAAGTATTCGGACTACCATATAAAAATGGAGCTGTTCCATTGTCTTACTGGTTAAATATTCGGCGGCCGAGAGACAAGGGAAGATGATTTCACGTGCTGTGCTGTTTACTGATTATCACCAAATTATCTGTCCTCCTGTATGGAAGTGAATTAAGGACAATCTCCTCAAAGAGACTTGAAACAAAGAAATGTTGTTCTAAAGAAAGATGCTAAGGATAACATGGACCGAACATGTGAGCAACGACAAGAATTTGGAGAAAATGGAAAAGAAAAGGAAACTTATGCTTAACATCAGAAAGAGGCAGTTGACGTTTCTGAGACACATAATCAGGAAGGAGGGCTTGGAAAAGCTGATACTCAGAGAACAGATTCATGGAAAAAAAAAACAGGAAAACAGCGCGTAACACACATGATGGGCTTTGAGTGAAGAGAAGATGGAGTAGGATTTGTGAGAAATAACAAAATGACAAAATTTATTAAGAGGTACCCGGAACAGAAAGGTATGAAAGGGCAAACAATCACCTACTTTCTAAGGGGGACACGGTCCAAAAACGAAATATGTTTGTATTCATTACTAATACAAATTAATACTTGGTTCTATTTCGCTGCTCGTCTGATCCTTTCGACTTCAGCTGAAAACTGCAGAGGGAATTGATTTCTGTTATGTAAGACTTATTCGGTATTTATCATTTCACCCACGGGAAACGAATATGGCACAAGGCCGGTTTTATTGTGGGTATCCCCGAGCCCGTAGGCTCGGCCAAAAAAAATAACTTTTGAAGCCGATTAGACGGGTTCAGGCCTGTCTACCTCCCGGACGAAACCTTGCCCTTCGGCAAAGCCTCGTCCAGGTTCCTCTCTCTAACAACGCAGAGAGTTAGACAGGAAGGCGTCCGCAGTCAAAGACCGCGAGACGCAATTCAAGACTTATTCTGTTACAGTCAACTGCACTTCATCTTCGATATATCTGAATGATCTCCGGTTGATATCCAAATGGATAAGATTCAAAATTAGGGTAGAGATTGCATATGAATGAATGCTGTACACACGCAATGTGAAAAAAAAAATGAGAAAAAATCTCGCGGTATATTGATATACTGCTGAGTTTCTAAAGGTTATTTGCTAAGGACGACGAGGTCATTGGATCATATCAGAATTCAGGGACGTAATTAGATGAAGGCGTTGCCCGGGGATGTAACAGTAAGAGATAGATCAAGTATCGACCATCATAAAGACTGAAAAATAAAATTGACAAAGATTATTGTTTAAGGTTGACGGACACGCATGTCTTAATTAGTTTTTTTTTTTTTTTTTTTTACGAATTGGTCAAACCCAAACTCAAACAAAACATTGTTTTCAATCGTTATGAGTCTACCGATTGAATAGAATTTAATTATAAACAATTGTCTTGTAAATGGAATTTTTAAAGCATTCTGAATGTAAAAATAAAGAAAAAAGTGTGCAAGACAATGAGAAACACTACCTGCCAAAAAAAAGTGAAGTTTTGTCGAAATCGGTTGAAAAATATAGGAAATCCTATCCCATATATAAAAGAACACACACACACACACACACACACACACACACACACAAACAACCTGGGTTTTATAATAAGTATAACTCGATATGAGTTGTCCCCCTTTCATTCACGCGACAGCGATGCCTCTTAATCGTGTTTTCAAATTGCAAAACCAATTGTGTTTTTTCACTTTTTGGCGCTGTCAGCGCCATAACAAGGTAATATTACGTAGTCCTGTGAAGTTTTGTTGAAATCGGTTGAAAAATGTAGGAAATCCGATCCAATAAATAAACAAACAGTCACACAAACACGCACACAACCTGGGTTTTATAATAAGTATGATTTTTTTTTGTTTTATTACTGATATTTTCAGTTATTGTTCAATTTATAAATGCAATTTCACACTTGAAACGCTAAGACGATTTTAATTTCATTTTGGCATTTTCCCCAAAAATAAAGTGAAAATATGAAATCACATCGGGTAATATGATAAAAATAAAAACTTTCAAAGTAAAATATAATAAAAAAAATCAAATATTTACTTCGATTAAAAAAAAAAAAAACTTTATATATATTATATATATATATATATATATATATATTTAAAGTTTTTTTTAATCGAACTGAATATTTGATTTAAATTTAAAAAATCAAATAAAAACATCAATATATAAACACACGCATAACATTTCATGAAAATTATGAGCAAATATATTAGCACCTACATACCTAAGTTAAAAAATGTTATCAGCGACACAGATTATATATATATATCTAGAAGAATGTAATAATTCTACGATTTTAAACTTAATTCACTTTAAAATTTTCAGTTTCTTATTCATTTTATTACTATATATATATATATATATATATATATATATATTTTCTTACTAATTAATTATATCCATTTATAAAATATATTCTAATATATATAGACGCAAAATGTATACAAACATTTAAATAAAAAATATTCATATAAACATTACACGTTTTTTGTAAAAACATAACACTTCTAATATATATATATATATATATATATATATATATATATATATATTTATAGTACTATTCTTTTCCAATTTTCGGCGTATCTATTTCAGGTTTTAATGCTATTTATATATAAGGTACAAATATATTTTCAATGTATTTTGACACAATGCAGGCTTTCTTCTTTGAAAAATCTAAATGTATATGAAACTTTAGTCCAACAAGTTGCTTCATAAAAAACATATCTACAATAATCTAGATAGACTTACATATCTGATACTAAAATAATATTTATATAAGTGCATACATGCAAATACATGCAGACAAAAACTTAAGTAGACACATATAAACAAGAATTCAGACATTTTGCCTATTCATAACCAAACACACACAAAATAGACACACATACGCACAGGTATTTAGATAAACATATTCTCTATGTATATTTTTCATTTTGAGAAACACAAGCACTTATTTACTCCAGAATACATGACCCCTGACACACACACACATATATATATATATATATATATATATATATATATATATATATATATATATATATATATATATATATATATATATATATATATATATATATATATATATAATATAAGAAAAATGTGGCTAGATTTCTCATTTTCCTCCTCAATTTTATATTTTTCAAAAACAGTTTTCTCTACAAAAGTATATATAATATTAAAATTGCTTTTTTTTTTAAATATATATTCATCGCAACATTTAAATACCTATGTTTCAAAACGGAAAATTCGATTTAAATTCAATCATAAAAATTAAACCTAAAATGCTAACTGATTGAATTGAAATTGAAGTTTCATCTTTAAAAAAAATATTTTTTTTCATGAATTTCTATTTATAAATAATTATATATATATATATATATATATATATATATATATATATATATATATATATATAATGTGTCATATTATATATATATATTTATAATGTCTGTGTTTGTTTGATATATATATATATATATATATATATATATATATATATATTTTTCTATATATTTCTAAATAAAAGAAAAGAAGGACACATCTTTACAGTACTCAATCTTTCTTATCTTTATATATTTCAAAGCCAATATAAAACATAATTAAAACAGTAGTTATTATAATAAGGAAGTGTGTATCTCGTCACTCTTACCGCCTTGTTAGACAAAGGGAATATACAAGTGTCCACATAAAACTTTAAGTCGCTGAAAGCACTAAATTATGAGTATTGTTTCACTTCATATATTTAATATTATTAATATTAATTTAAACAATGATTACTGACGCATGGTCTGATGAATACTTAATGCGTGCAACTGTCCGTTACTATTCACTTATGATTTCTCTTTTCATCCTTTTTATATCTATAACCAGAATCACGCTTTATCCAAGATAATGAGCATTCTTATCCCAAGAAGGTGGTAATTTTAAAACAATTCTGTGTATATGTACATGGGCCTGCTCTCTAATAATCATAAGTTTCAGGACTTTTTTAATACATTAATCATTAGATTAGAATGCATTGTATAGATGAAATTGTAAGATGGATTTTCTCAATGCCAAAACAGTAAGAGTAATTTTTATTGCTAACACTACTCTTGTATTCTATTCCTCTTGATTTATGTTAGATCTCAAAATAATAGTAACATGGCAAAAATAATTAAATGCTGTCTATATTCACACTGGCCTTTAACAACGTTAAAACGATGCAAGCATAGATCGGAAACATGTCTGCTTTAAAGGGTGTTCCAATAGCTATTTTAATGTGAATTAAGTTTAACCCTCTAAGGCTTTTTTCTTTTTCTTTCAAATTTGGCGGACATTTTGGCGATATTATTTTTGTCATAATTGCCAAATAAATAACATGATCCAATAGAGAAAAAAAAACCCAACTTTTCACCATAAAATCTTTTTTATTTAATGCTGACTTTGATCCGCCTTAATGAAAGACCCTTTAGAAAATTCTATAATTATGGTGTATCACTGGAGAGGGTTTATAATAGCACCATGTTTCTGTTGTGAAATTTAAATTAGCCTATCAAAAATTTTATTTGACGTTACAAGTTTAAGCAAAGGTTTCTCGAGAACTCGGTAAGGATTTAGGTAATTAAAAATGGCTTGCGAGTAAGGCATATTAAACTATGAGACATGTGTATTTCTTGTTTGAAACTAGAGGTCGCCATGACTATAGGTTGTCATGACAGCAGTGGGGATTAAATCCACTCTCCACGGCTTTTGAAAGCTAACATCTAAAGACATTTCAAATCTTAATGATTTTATCTTGCTTGAATGAACCAAGTTTAGTAGAAGGGCATATTTTAGAGAAAGAGACTTGTAGACGCAGGTTAAAACTGAATGCGAACTACAGTTCTAACAAAGCTTATATTAAACGAGGAAATGAAAAAAAAAGATGGTGAAATGTCTGATTTAATTTGTGCTTGTTGTCACTTAAAGCAGACAATCTGTATACATTGATCCATTAACAAATCACTTGACAGTAAAATAAAATAAAATAAAAATCAAAAAGCAGATATTGATTTTGCATCAGAATCGCTGTATCTCAACAGAAAATGCAGTGAATGCCCTATGTAAAAATTTCCTGGTCATTTATGAGTATCTGGCTCGAAAGAGTATAGAAAAAAACGATGTTTAAGGTTCTTGAAATAAGCTTCTTAATAGAATATCCGGAGAAGATGGAAGCTGTAAATCTCCTGAGATACAGGCATTGTTAACACGGATTCAGCTATTCCAGTAAAAACAACGGTAATACATATGTAAATACAATTATATATATATATATATATATATATATATATATATATATATATAACTATATATATGTCTATATATATATATAAACACAACAATATATATGTATGTATGTATGCATGTATGTAAATATAAATATATATATTCATATTCCCTGAAATCATCAATGGGTAAAAACTTGGTAGGTTTGTCTGCCTCTTTCGGTTTAAATATATATATATATATATATATATATATATATATATATATATATATATATATATATATATGTATACATGTACATACATCAATCGGTTTGATATATATATATATATATATATATATATATATATATGAGATATATATATATATATATATATATATATATATATATATATATTTATTCTGCATGTTATGACATGCCAGTACAGTCCGAACAATGTAAATAATTTTAATCATCAACATATCATATATATATATATATATATATATATATATATTCCCCCATATATAATAAACATTACTTTAATTAATCTAACGAATACGATTAAAAAACTGAAAATGTTTATTATATTGTTAATTATATATATACGCACAGAAAACATACACACACAGAAAAAAAAAGAAAAATACTGGATTTTAAAATTAAATACATATAAACTAGGGTTAAATAAAGACTTGGGTATTTTAAATCTTTATAAATATTTCAATAACTTTTTTAGATACAATTAATTTTTTTTTAATTTTTTTAAACAACATCTAAAATATTACTACAGTTAGATTTACGTTAGGAATATTCGAACAGAGTGGCGTTCTATATCACGTGACGTCTGCATCTCGCGACGGACGCAACTTGTAAACAGTTATTTCTGAAGAAAGATTGAGGTCAATCTGAAATATCAAATATATATATATATAAATAAATAAATACTTTCATGAAAATAATTTTTTTTAATTTGGAACTATTTCTATATATATATTAATAATATATATACGTGGCTATCTATATTATGCTATATATATATATATATATATATATATATATATATATATATATATATATATATTTTAAACCATGAATAAGTTCTTAGCCAACCTTGATTACAGCAATTTCGTCTTGTTTAATAACGTCCTTCCTTTTTTTCACATAATACAGTGTTAATATCTATTCCTCTCATCCAATGAACAGTAGCTGACTTATATCTTGCAATGAAATCTCAAGAACATGTTTTACAATTATTTTATCGAATATTGTCATTCGACCATATATATATATATATATATATATATATATATATATATATATATATATATATATATATAATGTAAAAGACACCATCATGAAGATTTGAAGACGTGAGTTTACCTGCCATTTCTTCTCGATAGACGGCATTTAAATCTAAATTGTCGGCCTTGCATATAATCTCATTATCTATCAGTTCGGGAAACGCGCCATGAACAAAGTTGAGCAAGTTAGTCTCTCTAGTGATATAAACACTTTAATTTCACACAGGTGTGTCCTTCAAAAATAACACTGGTTATTAAACTCTTTTCTGCAGTAGAGTTATCTAGTGCGTTCAGTGCAATGCTTTTGCCGGTTCCATTAATTGGTTTATAATCCAGATCAAGATAAAGTAAAATCAAGTAACTTGACGCTGAACTAGAGTATTATTAATATTGTGATGGAATTTTTAGATGCATCATATATATATATATATATATATATATATATATATATATATATATATATATGTGTGTGTGTGTGTGTGACGTGTGACTGCGGCAGGAAATTCGATAACTTGCAGGGCTTTCGTATCAATAATTAAATTGGTATAGGCATTTCCGCCAGTGGAGAATGTAATACGAATTATGGTATTACGAATCCAGATTATACCAGATTTTTCAGGAACCCATTGCTGAGAGTCTGCACCCTGGAGAAATTCCGAACAAGCCAAGGATCTAGTGGCCCAAAGTTAATCAGGGAGTTAGGTGGTCGAATCTTGTTCAGGAACTTTCATAAATACTTAGCTACCTAAATGGCCCCATTAGCCAGCATAGTATTTCTCTCTGTAAAGTTGTGCACGATGTTTGAGTGGTTTGATGTGGCAAATGCAAGAATGAACTTCCTAGGCCCAACGATCCAGAGATCATGTTTAGGAACTCAATCCTATCAGCCACAAAAAATGAAACTAAGCTTCATTGTATTTGGTTTGATTTCGCGAATGCGTATGAATCAGTTCCATGAATTAATCCGAATGTCCCTGGAATTTTTCAATGCCCCTACTAAGTTTGGGGAAATGATAATGAAATATTTCAGAGCAGACTTTATGCAGTTCACCGTTGGTAACTACACGACTAAGTGGCAAATCCTAGTTATCGACATCATGATGCGGTGTGTGATTTCGCTTTTTCTTTTCCTTATGTCCATGGAGTTTATATTACGGCGTGCATCGGATACTGCAAAGGGACTGATGACGAAAGGACAAATGGTCATTCCTCCTACCAGAGCATTCATGGATGACATCACCATTCTAAGGTCGGTGCCGATAAACTGCTTCGACTTTACCATAAACTCTTCATGCAAGCGAGATTGAATGCTAAGCCTGAGAAAAGCCGGAGTTTATCATTCCTCAGAAATGAATGTCAGGGAGATTCATTTCTGCATTGCTAAAATTGCAATATGAGCATTGATAAAAAAATGAGGGCTTAAGACATTAGGTTTATAATACCCAGAAATTCATACACTGATGTCCTCAAGGACACATGGAAAAGTCGTTATATCCAGTGGCAGTACACAAAGGGTGTGAGTTCAATACTTGGTTAAGGCAGTGGAGAAATTTCGGAGGGGAATTAACAGGAGATAACTGACATGCATTAGACATGGAACGTGGAAGTAGAACAGTCTACCCCAGTAGAGTTCAGTTCACCATTCCAAAAAACGGAAGAAGCGTACAACGGCCGAAACGTTGTGATAAACATGGCGACAAAGATGAGGACAATAGTCCAAAATTGTAAATAGTGTATATATAAAGAGAGATAAGTATATATATACATATTTATGTATATATATACACATATGTTCATATTTATGTACATATGTTAATGTTTATGTATATATTATATATGTGTTTATGTGCGAACTGAGAAATATATTATCTTGCTTACTATCATATCTACAATATATATGATTACATTTGTGTTAATTATGTGAATATATATATATATGTGAAAATGTGTATATATAAATATATATATATATATATATATATATTTATTATTTTCATTTTTATTTTTAACGTTCATTTTGTTTTATATACAAGTATTTAAGTAAATGCTCTGTTTATAATAAACAGTATTAAATAAATAACATTTACCGGCCTGAATGTCCGAAAATTTTCATAGAAAATATTCGTTCTTTGACAGGATTCGAACCTGCATCCTAATTTCTTAACTGTCATAATATATAAATTGTCATTTTTTTTAACATTTCTTAATATATAACGCAAAAAGACGAATTAAAAAAAAAAATAAAAACCATAAATCACAAATTCACATCATCCAACCAAATATATATATATATATATATATATATGTATATGTGTATATATGTTGTAGCGATTTTCATCATATAATTTTAAAAAAATTAAATATATATATATATATATATCTGTGTTCTTAATTTTTATATATATATATATATATATATATATATATATATATATTTATATATATATATATATATATGATTATATTTGTGTATTTATATGTATATATATATATATATATATATATATATATATAACAATTGTGTGTGTGTGTGTGTGTGTGTGATTATATTTGCAATGTGATCTTCCTGTTTAAATAAAACAGAATATTTCTGTTTTATTCAGTAGTTCAAATTCCCATCATAGGTTTTGGCAGAAAAATCGATACATTTTTTACTGGATGAGCAGATTTTCTTTACGCTTATTGCAAATCAGAGCTCATGTTATGAGGTTAATGGTGAGTGCTTGATGGTTCTTCAACGGCATCAATTTCTCACAAAAAATTGCAAAAAGTCTCTGGAAAAAATCAGGATTTCATACTTGTTAAAATAAAAACTTGAACAATTTCCTTGATTTTTCATCTGATTTTTTCAAACATGGCGAAAAAACTGCATTCATGCAAATCACTACATGTTGTTTTAGTACTGATCTCTTCTCCGAGCATAAGGAAACCCAAAGAAAAACTTTTCAAAAAGACCATTCTTCAGCGATAATTCGCTGGTTTTCAATCCGAGACTTTTCAAATATGCCATGTAAATTATAAATGTTATACAAATTGTCTTGCGTGAGCTTTTAGTTTAGATTATTTCAGCTAATTGGACGACATCTCCGACACACCAGGTGCAAAATCAGCTTTTGCTACTTAGCCAAGAGTTTATTCATAGGATTCCTTCCTAAAAAAGGCATTCGAACAACATTTGTCGTAAAGATTGTCTGATAAGGATTACTGAAGCGTTAAAAGGGAAAAATTCAAGGAGAACAACATATTAACCCCAGCTTAACAGTAAACGTGCGAAAACGAAGAGGGGGGCGTACATGCATTTACATTTGAATCAAGCTCTGACGCCTCATCACTGTTTTTGTTTGATTATTAGATTTGTGAACAATGCCATACTATTCAAAATTTATTCCAACCATAGTATATTTACTGAATATCAAGAACATTGAAAAGATTTTACCCGGAGAAAAACTAACCACGCAAGAAGGATTTATCAATGGAATTACTTTATTAAGAACGAACAAACACTTGCAAATGATATACAAAAAATTATATTTTTTAAAAATCCTAGTTTTTGAGGCATTATGAATGCGTGTCTTTACGCAGGCAGACATATCTAAATTTCCCATGTTTTGTGGAGTATGGAGTTGGATTCAGGTGATAAAACATATCATCAACACACACCATTTTACAAATAATATATTTATATATATATATATATATATATATATATATATATATATATATATATATATTTCTAAATCATTTATAATCAAACAAATAATTTGCTTATACACATACACACATACATAATTATATTCGAAATTATTCTAAAAAGAAAATATACGCAATCAATTGTACATTAATATAAATTTATATTGTGGAAAAATTTTCTGAAAATAGCTGGGCGATAATACTTTATTTATATTTCTTTTTAATCGTTTTATTTAATTAGCAGCTACAGCCGTTTAAATGCATTGTAATATTTTATAATGAAGTATATGTTTTGTTATATATATATATATATATATATATATATATATATAAATATATATAATTTTATAAATTCATGAATTATTCATACAAAAAACAAATAAAAAGTTAATGATTTAATTGGCGAGAAATCCATCGTCGCGAACAATTCAAATAATATACAAAAAACCCCAACCTTTTTATGAATGAAAAAATCCCTTGTTTTTATAAATTTCTGTTGCATTAGTTCTTATTTTTAAAAGCTTTCGTCTGTTCCTGGAGACATCATCAGGTATGGAATAGATTTTGTTCTTGTTTTTTTTCATCAGTAATAAGAGGACAACGAAAATATATGTATTGTTGTAATCCGAAAAATGCTATTAGAAATGAGTTATTGTTTTTGGAACGTGCTGTCGCAACGCTGAGTTTGAATTTTAAATTTTACAATTGTGCGTTCTTATACAAATATGGTGATAAGTGAATTCTTTTTTGTGGTAAATTTTTTTCTTCCAAAGTGGCATGAACTTTATTGTTCAATAATTACAGTAATGTATAAGGATATATATATATATATATATATATATATATATATCTATTGTATATATATATATATATGTATATATATATATATATATATATATATATATATATATATATTATCATTATATATATATATATATATATATATATATATATATATATATTATATATATATATATTTTTAGTCATATATATATATATATATATATATATGTTATGTGTGTGTTGATATATATATATATATATATACATATATATATATATATATATAAAATTGATTTATTCATATACATATGTATATATATATATATTTAAAGGATATATATGCATATATATATATATGAAAAGATATATGCATATATATATATATAAGAAAAAATATATATATATATATATGAAAGGACATATATACATATATATATGAAAAGGAGATATATATATTATGTATATGAAAATTTATATTCTTATATATATATATATATATATATATATATTTATATGAAAAGGAGGTATATAAATCTATATATATATATATATATATATATTGATCATGAAAAGGAAATATATATATATAAAAACAAATATACATGTATATATATATATGAAAAAAGATATATACATCTATATATATATATATGTATGAAAATGTGATATACATATATATATATATATATATATATATATAGAAAGATATATATATACATATATATATGAAATTTATATATATATATATATATATATATATATATATATATATATATATATATATATATATATAATGAAAAGTCACGTATAATTTTCTTAATTGGATATATAGAAAAAAAACAACTAAAAATTTGAAAATAAAAAAAAATCTTTATGAAATTATTTATTTATATTTTTATATATATTTTTTTTATATTTATTTTATATATATGTAGTTTTTTTCATATTTCAGATCGACCTCGATCTTTCTTCTGAAATAAGTGTTATTAGAGGTTTGTTTACAAGTAGCGTCCGTCGAGAGATGCGGACGTCACTTGATATGGAATGCCACTGTGTTCGAATATTCCTAACTTAAATCTAAATCTAAGAATATTTTAGATGTTGTTCAAAAATTTTTTTGTACTATATCTAAAAAATTTTAACCATTGAAATATTTATAAAAAATTAAAATACCCAAGTTTTTATTTAACCCTAGTTTATATGTATTTAATTTTAAAATACATTGTTTTCTTTTTTCTGCGTGTTCATATGATACTGAAATCAGAATCTATCAGTAAACATTTAAATAGTTTTTCTAATGAAGTGCCCTTCTTTATTAAAAATATTCAGCTATGGGGCAATGAACATTCCTGTTTTGATTGTATGGTTATATTATTTCTTTAAATAAATCTAAATTTATTTTCAATATTTATATAATATATCTACTATTGGGACATAAATATTTTATAGAATAAATAGTAGATTTTTATAAATGAAGAAGCCTAAATAAAAGAAATCTCAGGCACATTTATATGTATAAAAAGACATATATTAAAAATAATAATAAATATAATTAATTCTAACATAAATTAATAAATTTTTTAATTCTAACTGGTGAAAAAAGTATTCGTACAAATCAATTATTAGAATAAAATAATCGATTAATTATGAAAGAAGTATATTCCAGAACGTTCCAGTAATGTTATAAGTATTTTATAGTTAACACTATTAGCCATTATCAGAGCATTCTGCAATTTCTTGTCTTACGAGAAGGTTCTAATAATGCCTAAAGGTAAAGAATTGACTATTCCACTAAAACAATATATTTTGTCTCTTTGGAATGACGGGAACAGTTACAGAACGATTTCTAACAACCTGAATATTCCTTTTACTACAATTGCTTCGTTTGTTGCAAAGTTGAAAACTCGTAACAGCGTCAAAAACCAAAGACGAACAGGTGCTCCGAAGAAGATTTCTGTAAGATCAGCAAGGATTTTAGGATGTCAGATCCAACAAAATCCACAGGTTACTCGAGAAGAGCTGCAGGAACATCTGCGTGCATTAGGGATTAAAGTAACCAAGCGTACAATAAGTAATGAACTACACAAAAACAGTCTGAAATCACGCATCCCAAGGAAGACTCCACTTTTTTTTGAAACGACACAGAGATGCTAGGCTAAAATTCGTTAGAGAGCATAAGGATAAAGAATATTCGTTTTGGGAAAAAATACTATGGACAGATGAAACTAAAATAGAGTTGTTTGGTCATAATTATCGAAATCATGTGTGGAGGAAGGACGGTGAAGCCTACTTACCAAAGAACACGTTGCCAACTGTAAAAGTTTGGTGGTGGCAGTATCATGATCTGGGGCTGTTTTTCTGCAAAAGGTGTTGGCAGAATATCAATAATAGATGGCAAAATGAATGCCAAAAGCTACCAGACAATCCTGCAAGACAATTTAATGCGTTCTGTTGAGAGACTTCGGCTACATCCTGATTGGGTTTTCCAACTGGATAATGATCCTAAGCATACCGCTAGATCTACAAGGAAATGGTTAGCTGAAACTAACGTTGATGTCTTGCAATGGCCAAGTCAGTCCCCAGACTTGAACCCAATCGAGAATTTATGGCAATATTTGAAAATTCAAATTGGGAAAAGAGCACCAATAAATATCAAGATTTTGAAGACAATATGCCAAGAAGAATAAGACAAAATACCACTCAATGTGTGCAAATCATTAGTTGAAACGGACAGGAATAGACTGGTAGCTGTTGAACTCAATAAAGGATATTCCACAAAGTATTAAATTAAGTTAATATGCGTTTTTTTGTTTTGTACGAATACTTTTTTCATCAGTTAAAATGAAAAAAATTCATTAATTTCTGTTAGAAAAAGAATTAATTAATTTTATTACTATTTTTTAATAAAATGTATCTTTACATATAAAATGTATCAAAATTTGTTATAGTTAAGACTTTTACATTTATAAAAATAGAATTTTTCATGTGTACGAATATTTATTTCCCCCCACCACTGTATATATACACTGCGTACCAAATTATTAACGAGATAATTATTTTTCTAATATTTCAAAAACCGTGAAATTAATTAACACAAAATTTTCACAAAATGTGGGCAACAGTGATCTACGCAATCACTATAATTTTCGTACTGATCTGCGCAATACAAACAAACTGGCACCATACTTATTTGACCGTGCGAAATTCTTAGAAAGGTTTAGTAAAATTCCCAGAATTGAGCAAACAAAAAGTTTTTTAATGTTACACGTGAATGTTTATGACCAAAAGAATCTAATAAATAAGATAATCAAACAAATAATAACAGATACAAACAAAGGCACAGTTTTAAACAAATTAATAGGAATGTGCTTTCTCTGTTTTGAAATTACTTGAAGAAGTCGACGATCCATAGAATTTGTTAATTGTAGTATGTCATCTGCTGTAATGCCGCGAGATATGTCAAGAATTGCTTCCCACAACTCAGCGTTGCTCCTAAATTGTCCTAATTTTGACGCCATCTGGTACTCTCCATGGGCCCACTAATGTGTTTCCAATAATACCACCCCAAATCATCATGCCTCCACCGCCTTGTTGGCGTCTCAAACACTGACGACGATTTTGTCCGTTCATTACCCAGTATTTGCACCATCTATCTGGCCCATCAAGTGTTGCTCGAGTTTCGCCTGTGAACAAAACTTTAGAGAAGTCAAACTTCATATTGTCCACGGCCGATTTCAATCGATTTTGAATGTGATTTCTCGTCAACGAAGACTTCGATACAGGTTTGACTGTTGTTGCTATTTCCCTCAGATACCGACACCGAGTACTTTCAGACGCAGTAGGATCCCCGATACGACTGAAAAGCTCTTGACTGGTAAGTCCAGGGTTATTCGTGGTCTCACGTTTAAGTCGTGACTTGAGACGACGTGAAATAACCCCCGGCTTGCCTTTATATGCCCTTTTGCGTACTTGTGTAGGGTCGGCGGTGAATTTTTCACTGTTTGATGACATCTCCCTATCATTTTAAAAATTTCTAGGGTAGATTTACTTTTTGCGAGCTCTGAGGTAATAGTTTTCTTTCAGA
>CAHIKZ030001416.1:650000-652500 GCA_903632075.3 Acanthosepion pharaonis | reverse complement strand
AGTAGGTTAGCGATGTGATTGTCAGCAAAGGTAGTATGGGTGTACTGAACATAATGAGATCTTCGTGGGATCTGTTGTATTAAATAGTTATTCAGGTAAGTTAAGTGTTGTAAAATGGGGTCCTCAGCAATTAGTTTGAGTTTTGGTTTTTCAAAATTATACACTGTTTTTTTTTTTTTCTACAGGAAATTGAGTGTTTTTCTAGTTTTTCTTCTATCGTGGAATTTTTGCCGTCTAAGTAGGGTGCAAATAGCATAATGAGAAGCCCATATACTTTCTTAATATGTATATATATAAAAAAAGTCTAAATTAAAAAAAAAAATATTTTTTTTATAAAAAAGTATTTATTTATTTATATATATATTTGATATTTCAGATTGGCCTCAATCTTTCTTCAAAATAACTGTTTTGTTACAAATAAATTAAAATTACTTCGTTTGTTTTTTATTTTGTCTTTATATATATATATATATATATATATATGTGTGTGTGTGTGTGTGTGTGTGTGTGTGTATAATATATATATACATACATATATATATTACATATATTTATATATATATATAAATATATATATATATATATATATATATATATATATATATATATATATATATATATATATATATATATATAAATATATATATATATATATATATATATATATATATATATATATATATATATATATATATATATATATATATATATATACATATATATATAAACTATATATATATATATATATATATATATAATATATATATACCAGGATATATATATAAATATACATATATATACATATATATATTTAATATATATATAATATATATATATCTAAATATATATTATGTATATATACTATATCATATGTATATATACATATATATATATATACATATATATATATATATGCCCCGATATATATATATTTGCATATATATATATATACATACATTTGAAATATATATATATATATATATATATATATATATATAATATATATATATATATATATATATATATATATATGTAAAAATATACAAATAAAACCCTGTTATAAATAGCAAAAAATATATCATATATAAATGGGAAAAAAAAATATATATGTGTTCAAGGAGAAAAAATAAACACATTCAGAAAACATCTTTATTCTATATTTAAATATTATCCAGAGAAAATACAAAGGATCTAATCCATTTAACATCAGGTCAAACTTCAAAAGGGGTGACGATAATTTATGCAGATATCTCATTCGAGTAAGACCCCCTCTCATAGAAAGAACATAACTAAAGACAGTGTCTACGCTTATTCTTTTCAGCTCAATTAAAGAAATATAAAGTGGAGACAGGCCGCCCCCCCCAAGATAATGCTTCAAGGACCCCAATTAAGCTTTAAAAATCATCAAGTGGAAAAATCAGGCGTGATGACCACATATGGAAAGAAGGAGATCACCGCCCAGTGTGAAAGTCAGGTTGAGATCAGAAACCATTTAGATCATAACAATGAAAACCATTTCTTTTTTTTTGTAAACTTAAGGAATAAACACATATGCTAGGCTACAATAATCTCCTGATTAAACCAAGCATAGAAATAAATTCAATATGGAAACCAGTAATGAGGAGTGCCATAGAGAACGATAATAACAAAAAACCTGCAGTATTAGCTCTGTTAAAAACATGCAATGTTAACAGCAAAAAATTGCAATATGAGCACTCGTAAAAATGGTTGCTGAAGACATTAGGTTTATAATACACAGAAATTCATACACAGATGTCCTTAAGACAGTGGAGAACTTTCAGAGGAAAATTAACAGGAGATAACTGTTAACTGACATCCATTACGCATGGCACGGGGAACTAGAACAGTCTACCCCATTGAGCGAAATAAAGGGTTAAGTTCGACATTCCCGATTCGACAAAGATGAGGACAATAGACCGAATAATCTGGAATCTATCTATCTATCTCTGTATATATATATATATATATATATATATATATATATATACATACACAATATTACGATATATATATATATATATATATATATATATTTATATAAATCAAAAAATATTATCCTCCTTACTGACACTATCACATGAACAATAGATCTTGTATATATATATATATATATATATATATATATATTTGACAAATTTAGCATTCTATGTGAAAATTAAAAGCGAAAAATAATTAAGGCGATAAGAAATCATTCAAAGACTTACTGAACGATGTTATTTTTTTTAACAAAGAAAAATGGTAAAGATTTTATTTTCATTTGCGAAAAAATATTATTTTCTCGCAGAAGATAGGAAATTCATAAGATCTCGGATCTGTCGAATTAATTTATGTTACGACGCGGCAAATAAAAAAGAAAATCTGCCCATGGCAATAAAAAAAATTTCAAATTGCTCAAAATTTAAAAGAAACAGGATATGGGAGATAATATTAATCAGGTCACGCGCTGACCAAGAAAAAAAGAAAGAAAGGGAAAAGAGAA
>CAHIKZ030001416.1:597500-645000 GCA_903632075.3 Acanthosepion pharaonis | reverse complement strand
TGGAATTCGAACTCAAACAAATATCCGATTTTCAATCTAAAAATAATATCCATATCTCCACCGTGCCTCCTCTTTCACCCCAAACAAGGCAATAATATCACAGGACATAGTGAGTTACAAGGACTGAAATTGAAAGAACGAAAACATACGACAATTTGAGACTAACATTTGGAAAGGACAAAAATGAACAGGGTTCAAATAGAATAAAATGGTGATTGAATTTGCATTTAAATTTTGAAGAATAAAATTATCAGGAAATAAATTAACCGGATGGGGCTAGGAAACCATTGTTTTAAAATTAAAATATTGGAGTCATATAGCGGTGTCATCTCATCTAGTCCACCCGTAAAACGTAGTTGCCTATATAGTAGCACGTTTAAATTCATGTAGCTCATCGGAACAGTTGCAATGGAAATAATTTGTAGAAAAGATAGAGGGAATCCACGTCATGTAGGTGAGAATATGCCTGAAGTCGTGATGCTAGATCCAGACCAATAACATTGCAGACCCTACTGATTGGACTTGTCAAGAATCTAACCTTCGTCCTTTTACTAAACCCATACTAGATATGGCAAGACTGAGAAAACATTTTGAACGACCAGTGAACCAACTTTCCTAAACGCCAGGCGTACAATTTAAATCGACATCTCATAATTCATTGAGAGGTAAAAACGTGGGCCCAAAGACTTAAGAAATAGAAACGATGTCGGGACCACTGACGATAAAAAGACATGACTAAGAATTTAACATACCAACTTTTTTTTAAGGTGATTTTATAGATAGTATATTGTTTTAAGCGGGTTCCATAATTAATTGATTAATAGAAAAAACAAAACAATGTTCATTAATTATGGATTTGAATAATTGTGGTTATGTTCATGTGGTTGGAACGAAAAGAAAAGACTGTCAACTTATAGTAGCAATAGATTTCTTCTGTCTCTCGGCCGCAACACTTGTAGTCAAATCACAGTTCATACAATAGCACGTCATAACAGTCCAACAAGCAACGACAAAATGGGGTCACACGTCCAACCTTCACTTCTCACCAGCAAAAACGCGTGTTCGTCTTCCGAGCTCAGAAAATCTTCTCGTTTATAAGCGAAGAAAGGCTTTTGTTCACCGAGAGATCTTTCTGATTGGTCACGCCATTCAGGGGAGGGAAGAACATTAGCATAGATTCTTGTCCTTTTTTTTTTCACGCTTTTTTAACTACTTTTCAAAAAAAACAATTCTTCGGCAGAAAACCCAAAAAACACGGACTCTTTTTCCGATAATTAAACTGATTATCTTTTTTTTTATAGTGCAGTTAAAAGCAAAAGAAATCGATCTTGCAAAAAATATTTGGCTAAGGTTATCCCTCACTTTTTTTTGACTTAAAATATTATCACATTTGAAAATTAACTAATATCTGATATTTTAATTTCAATCATAGATAACAATATCATTGTGCTGGATATATTCTACGGAGATTGGTTCTAGTATTCAAATAAAGTGTAGGTATATATTTTATATACTTTTTTTAAAAATATCAAAAATATCAAAATAATGTACCGAAAAGTTGTGTATAGACCTATTAAGTATTGATACAAAAAATTAGATCTGACACTTCAACGGTTTTTTGAGCATTTGGCATCAAAGATCGTAGACAAAAATGCACTGAAAAATCCACGATTTTGCAAGATTTGGACTAAATATTGATAAAAAAAAAAAACAATTTCACTATTTAAATCAGGGAATGTTGTTATTTTGTTTTATCAAAATGAAATAAAATGTAGAAATTATAAGTAAACTTCAAATTGAAAATTTGCCCCCCCATTATCACTGACGATTTTGAAATGCTGTTTTTTACCTCATGAATTAAGCAGTATTAGTTGAATACATTAAAAAATTGATTTTTTTCTGTTTTGAATGAAAATACAACAAACAAACAAATAAATATGGAAAAATAAAGAATAGTTTAATAGGGCTTAATATATAGAGTCAAATAGCTCCATATAAGAACCCTCAGATGAAATTGATGGTCTCAATTTCTGACACAAAGCTTTTGATATTATGTGCTGGTGCCTTGCTTCAAAGCCATACACAGATTGGGAAACTTCTGTTGTTAACTTGACTGCCCGTTCCATGCCTTGAGAATGTGAGGGCAAATCTGGCAAGTCAAGCTTCGTACCATTTAATAATTATTCCCAAAGTTCATTTTCAGAAAATTATTCTGTGAGTGGTGGTTCACAAACTCCACTTAATGACAGATCTTTTAACTGTGTCCAGTGCATAGCTTTAAAATTGATAGTTGTGATTCTTTTTAATCTTTTCTTGGTTTGCTCCCCACTCTTGAAAGAATATAAAAAGTAATTTGATTTATTTTTAAAAAAATGCACTCTGTACTGCTTTAATATTTATGGTGAAATTAGATAAAATCCTTAAAATGATTCCATAAATCGGTATAACTAATTTAGTCAATTTTATATGAATAAATATTTACTAACCTAATGGCCAAAATTCTTTTTATAGATTCTTCCCTCACTTCCAGTTCATCAGATTTGACCATTGAATATAAGATATTTTCAGGCAGTAAGGCGAAAGCATTGTATTGTATATTTTTCAATGTGATCTGTTGGATTTCATATGGTTGCTTCCTAATCCTTTGGATCATATTGAAAATATACATTTGCTGATTGTGGAACTTGTTATTTCTTTTATTTTCGAACGCAAATGGCATACACATTCACAATAAAATTTATTAAACTGTGGAGTTTGGTTGAAATATTTCGTGGGTATGCACCATGAGTCCATAAACACATCAGACTGATGCCTAAAGTTAACCACCTTGCCTGGTTTAATGGACCAATTTTCCATGATGCAAATCTAGAGTCCACCTTACCTCTAGAAATACCCACTGTATATTCATAAAGGAGTCTTTGGTCACAACTAAGGGTATCTGCATTTTCAATTTTAAAAATAGAATCCAGAGGACTGCCAACAGCTGAAAATGATATTTGGGGTAAATTATGGTAATCATTTGCACGTAATCTTCCAAGTGGACCATTGAATGTGGCAGGGTTTTTTTTGTGGTACCATCTACATGTTTAAAAAGAGCTCTAAACGGAAGTTTATTTTGGTGCAAGGAGCAACCAATAGTATGAAGATTTCTGTTAAGTTTTCTTTCTAGAGGTGCAGCAAATCCACCTTCACAGCCTGAATTGGCATTAGTGTTTGTCAACAATTATAGCCTTGATAGTGCTCACACTGTTGAATTCATGCAAAACATCAGCCACTTCCTCGGCAAGAACCACAACAGTTGCACCAATATTAGGAAGAACCTTAGGTGTCAGATATTCACTTTCATATGTCATCTTTGTGACAGTCAAGTGGCGTTCTGGTCTCTTGGTTTTTTTTTTTTGGGGGGGTTCAGTCTTCTCTCCATTTTCCTCCACTATTTCCTTGTACATTAGTGTGTCTTTGTCAGTTCTCCTATCAACTCCAATACAAAAATTTTCCACCTTTTCATCGTGTTGTTGATGGTCATTTGTTTTCACTTTAACCTTTTCTCTATCAATTATAAATTTATCTATATAAATATATTTTAATATTAATGCTGGGGATAAGAAAGCCCATAGCCCTCAAATCCAAGAGCAATGCATTGACAAGGCTGGCTCCAAGATTGTAAGATACATCGCCCCTGATCAACTCAACAGCATACCGTGGAATTTTGATCCGCTAGCCGCTATATAGCCTTATCAAAATTTCACCGTATGTTAGGCCCTTTGGGATGTTTTTTCCTGCCACTTTTATTAAAATATATAATATATGTATTATCAGAAATTATACAAAAATATTTTTAAAATAAATTGGAAAATAAAATCTGAAATGCATTATTAAATTAAAAGTAATATTTATTTACATAAAAGTAGAGTTAGTTCCGGGATTAGCTTGTAAACGGGCATTTTAATAAAACATTAATTTTAAAAAACAAATTACAATAATTATAAAAGTTTTAAAATTTCTTAAATAGTTAAGTATATTTTGATGAAAACTAAAATAGATATTTGTGCTAGTTAAAAGCGTAAACAAAAATAAAACGAACATACAAGAGGAGGTAATTACTACCGGTAAATACCGAAAAAAATATCCAGTAAAAAAAAACGCCGTTCATAAGTAGTTATTTGTATTTTAAACTAAATATTTTAGTGTTTTTTTTTATTTGTAGTAATTTCATTTAATGTAACAAGAGAATAGATAATAAACTCAAAAATATCCATTATTAAGCGTTATTTTCTTTTTTTTTCTTTTCGTTAAGACTCGGTTTTAATTTAACATACACATGTCTCCGGTGACACCGTTATGATGATAAAAAATCGCAATTTATTTTGTCTTTAAGTTCGATTGCTCAAATAAATACGAAGTTTTGAAGAAAAAATATTTTTGGTGGTAATTTTGACGTTATTTTGCAACTTTCCTCGAGTTATTCTTTTTAGCTCATTAATCAAACAAAACGTATATACGATATATATTAATATTGGAACGTGTCTATATATATATATATACATATATATATATATAAATATATATTGTCTATATATTATTTTAACAATATATATTTATATATATATATATATATATATATATATATTTATGATGGACGATTAATCAAACATATATACAAGGACTCTGATAAAACATAAAACACATTTTGTCGAATATATATTTATATATATATATATGATGGATTGTGGACTCTCCCGTCAGGTTTGCCGACGACCACGAACTAATCCTCTTCATGCCTACGACGGACATGACTTTTGAGACCGGCTCGAGAATTGCACAAAAGACCACAAACGGTACATGAGAATGTATTGTATCCAAGTGCAACAGGAACACTGTTAGCTGTCTTATTTTGCTTTCTTGTTTTATGTCGTTGACTCATGGTTACTTCTCAGTGCAGCTATATCAATGTTGTACTTCTTTAGCTCCAATGCGACCAGACCTGCTTTTATTTCTGGTGCTGAGTTGTTCTCGTGGAGAGTTCGTATCTTCCAAGTGCCAAGATGAAGTTGATGTTTCGTAGAGTTTTTCGCAGTAGCCGGATATGTGTGGAACAAATTAGATGTAGTCAGAAAACCAACACCACAATGATTTGTTTCAAGTGGTGAAGGCTTGCGTTGGACTATTCACACCTTTTGGATCTGTCGATGCAAAAGACTTGCCACGGAAACTCGGAACGATAGTCCTCATGTGTTATTATCGCGAAGTTTAACCTCTCCGGATATCATATCAGCCAGTATAGGCCTCGCGACAGACACATGCAATATAATGACCGGGTTAAGCTGTCATGAGTTTTCCTTCCCATCTGAATTCTTATCGTGAAACCAACACTAAAAGCATTGCTAACCAAAGCTCAGAGAAACTCCTTTCCCTCTCATCAAGGGAAGCTAGCCCGCTCCATTTCTCAACCTGGTACTTCACACCGGATGTTGGAATAAACAGATCGTCATCAGTGTGCAAATATATTGCTATACTTTTAAAATAATAATAATAACGTATAAAATTATTATCTTACTTATTATAAAACGCAGATTGTGTGTGTGCGCGTGTGTGTGTGTGCGTGTCTGTACGTTTATATATTGGATCGGATTTCCTACATTTTTCAACCGATTTCAACAAAACTTCACAGGACTGCGTAAAATTACCTTGCGGTGGTTCTGACAGCGCCAAAATTGGAAAAACAATTTCAACAAAACTTCACTTTTTTGTTTTTTGGCAGGTAGTGTTTCTTATTGTCTTGCACACTTTTTTTTAATTTTTACATTCAGAATGCTTTAAAAATTCCATTTACAAGACAATTGTTTATAATAAAATTCTATTCAATCGATAGACTCATAACGATTGAAAACAATGTTTTTGTTTCAGTTTGGGTTTGACCAATTCGTAAAAAAAAAAAAAAAAAAACAATAAAGACATGCGTGTCTGTCAACCTTAAACAATAATCTTTGTCAATTTTATTTTTCAGTCTTTATGATGGTCGATACTTGATCTATCTCTTACTGTTACATCCCCGGGCAACGCCGGGCTCTACTGCTAGTGAATTATATGAGAATATTTTTTTATTATTATATTGCAATTATATTATTATTATTATTACTATTATTATTATTGTTGTTGTTACTGTTTTTAAAATATTTGAAAGGTAAATAACACAAATTTAACTAGTAGTAAAATGGAAACCTAAATAACGTTAAAACTGGGAACGCTTTTAAAGCAAAATTGAAATAACGTTACTTTGCAATTAATAAATAAGAAAATGTAAAGAAATAAAATTCATACCAAATGTTGTTAAAGAATCTTTGAATGTAAATAATAATAGATTTAAAAAGTCGGCGATAATGAGCCACTAGTCAAAGATAAACAAAATAAACATTACAAAAATGATTTCTACTAATTCGAAAATTACGTCCACTTTCGTAAAAACAACAGATAAATAAATGTTACGCTTAGACATAAATAGATAAGAATTATGTCACTATAATTAATTTAACAAATACAATACATTAAATTAGGTACCTTGATGAGATTGGTAAAAAAAGAGCATAGTCTGATGAAAAAGACGCCAAACTTGACGAAAACAAAATTTTATCGTCTAAATGTTCATATTATCATTAAGAGGAAAGACTGAAGTATTTTTTTTAATTATTTTTAAAAAATGTTCCTTCTTTTTAGAACAATCTAAATTTTGATTAAAAAAAAACCTTGTTTATCTTTGTATCACCGGAACTAGTTAAATAACAAATTTTAGCACTTTTTTTTTGTATGACAGGCATTAATTTGGAAAATCTTGAAAAAATAAAATAATTGTCGGATGTTAATGAACCTTTCAAAAACTATTCACGAATGATGGAAATTATTATAAATATGCTTTCTTTTTTTTTTAATTCATGGAAAAAATATATTTTTTATATTATTATCCTCAACTCCAATAAATAATTTTATGAAAATTCTAGAAATTCAATCACCTTCATTTTACTGATTATATTACTTAAAAGCACAAGGCTTTGAGGAAAGCAAATCATGTAGTTATTTTTTAATTGGACCCCTTCCTAACTGAAAATCAGCTCCGAATTGTAACATACAAAACTGAATAAAACAAAGATATTATTTAATTTTAAATGCTTTTATATGCTTTTAGTTGTTTTTAAGACTATGGACAATATTTTCTGAAAGCAAAAAAAATAAAAATAAAAAAATCGATGAAAAATGAATTTTTAATACAATTATTTGATATTTCTTAATTCTATTAGATTTTTACATTTAAGTTGTTAAAATATTATAAAATTATTTGAAAGCTGCATTCAGTTTCGTAAATGTCCTGTATCGCTTTGACCAATCAGAAGACCCGCAGTAATATAATTTTGTGTTTATAATACTGTTGTAATTATAAAGTACGGAAGACCAGCATGAATACAATTAAATTGTGTTTATTTGAGTCAAGCATTCTTTCCCCGCTGTTAAGGCCTTTATTTTTGCAAAATACGCGTGGAGAAGTTAATTTGATTTTTCAATTTCAACTGAGAAGTGTAACTATAAGTATTACTAATACGCTTTAAAAGAAGATAAAGGACCCAAACTTGATAAAAACAAACTTTAACGTCAAAATTTTTGTTATTAAAAGGGAAGACCAAAGTATTTTTGATTATTTTATTAAATTTTTTATTCTTTTCTAACACTTTCGAAAATTTAATTAAAATTCTCCTCTTTCTTTCGCCAGCGGGGGCAGCAAAAATTAATATAGAAAATCTAACATTTTTCTTAGTAAAAAACATTGATTTGGAGATTCTTGTAAAAATCGAATTCTTGTAGAATTTTAATGAAAATTTCAGGACTTATTTACAAATGAATGAAATTATTTTAGAAATTTTATTTTCAGAAAATCTTAGTAGAAATATTTTATTTTAAATCTGTTACCCCCTCCACATACTTTATCTATATATAAAATTCTGTGAGCTCCGTTAGTCCGTCCGTTCTACACACTCTCTACAATACCCATACAAGAGCAAATTTTGGAGAGGAATAGAAAGAGGTAGAGGCTACAAGGTACAGTTTGTTTTATTAGAATGCGTAACTTAGTGCAATGCATGTTCATTAATTTTTTTGGAAAAATTAGGTTTTTTTATTTAACATACAAAATACTACAAATATTTAAAAAAAAATAGTGATTGAAGAAATAAATACATATTTAATAAAATGCAATTTGGCTTCCTATATAACATTTGTTTTAGATTTTGACATAAAGAAGAATCCAATTTCCTGTTCGCCTTGCAATTGCGAGAACGATAAACAATCACAAACTTTTACAGATATACTATGACATTTTACACACACACACACACATATATGTAGTTCTTGACACACTAGGATGATATATATATATATATATATATATATATATATATATATATATATATATATATATATATTATAGAGAATGTGATGTATAGTAAGATATTGACTGTTCTTACCTGGAAAAATTTGACTGTTTTACACATGAAATTTCCAGCATACCAATTGACGGTTGTTCTCCAAATGATATCTGGTAACACACACATCAGTCCATTAGATAAATCTGAGGGAAAATGCAAAATAGATGACAGAATTTAGGAACTAATTTGTCTGAGAAATTTTTTTGCAAAGGAAAGAATTTTAAAAATGTACAATTTTCTAGATTGACAGTGATAAAGAAAGAATAAAGCTTACTTTCTAAATCAAAAATATATAACCCAATTCTTCCAGTTAGAAATGAAAGCCAAAGAAAAGAGAAGAGGAAACAGTATGTTGCGCAAACGTGACTCAGTAACATGTGTGACTGCCTACAAGAAATTCGTTTGTCGGTTAAATAAATTATCAAGATTCTTAACCAGTTACCCGTACACTCCAATGAAAATTCCCCTTGTTTTGTGTCACAATGCTGTTTAGGCCAATTTGGATTCCATGTTGCAATCGTGATTATTCTACAGCACAGAGATCTTATTTCATTCATGCTCGAATTAATTTCGCCAAATGTCCATATATTTCTGTCACCGCCTGATAATGTTTATTTTCTGCTTTTGACGAAGAATCTTTTCAAAACATGTCAAGAAATCAGCATATTACAGAATACTTGAAATATTGCGCAACGTAAAGAAAATTGGAAATCTTCGCGTATTACATGTGAGATTTGCTTAATCCTACTTTTCTTCATTTGTTTTTAATACTCACTGATACGAAAAGTGTCCATTAAATAATACATTTAAAGAAATGTGTGTGTAAGCCTGGAGGAATGGTTAGCAAAGCCAATCTTGCCTGCGCTTGTTACTGACTAGAGAGGATCGTAAAACAAACCAACAATATCGTCACGATAGTTAACATCATCGTAAGGAGAATAGTAAGAACACATAAAAAAATACAGGTGATACGTATGTGAAGCAATAAGTTCGGAGATTGATCAATAACCAGCATTTATATCTGCAAAACAATTTTGTATATTTCAACCATCTCTTTTCTTGCCAATTCACTTGACTGGTACCTATTAATCATGGAGAACAAACATATGTTATCCACAAGCAGGGCGATATAGTCATTAAGATGCAAGTGATTACTGATATTAATGGAAAGCGCGAAAACTTTGGTGAGGAGAAAGAACAATAATGAAGAATAAGATTCAAGAGACAATGATTGACGTGGCATTTAATCAACTGAAGATCTTAGTTCCGGGGAAAGCAAAAGATGGAAGCGGTTTCCAGAATTGCGAAGTATGAGAAGACGCCATTAAAATATAACATACGATTTCACTAAGCAATTTCACCAATAAATTGATGAGAATTAGCTACAGAGAAAATTTCTTATCAAAATTAAGCTAAATCGTCCTGGGTAAGACGACAAACTGCATCCGCGTCCTGGGTAAGAACGACAAACTGCATACACGTCCTGGGTAAGAACGACAAACTACATCCGCGTCCTGGGTAAGACGACAAAATACATCCGATTCCTGGGTAAGACAACAAACTACATCCCCTTCCTGGGTAAGACGTTAAACTGCATCCGACAGCAACGTCTCTGATCAGGATGTTTTGATGAGTGTGGAACAACCTCTTAATTGCAGGTGTTTCAAGTTTCAACCTGACCTGAGGTGGTAATACCTGTTAGGGTCCCAGGTAAGGGCATATAGTTAACACCAAAACTGGGCTCTAAACGCTGTGAAAGTGTAAAAATATTTTTTTAATACCAGAAATACTTTGTTGTAATAAATTATTACTAGCAATAAATTTTTGAAGAAAAAAATTACCCGAAATACATTTTGAAAAAAAAATATTGCTATCAATAAAATTCTTGTCGGCTTTAAATAACCGACTGAGGTTGATATGTCGTAAAACAAACCAAACCTCACCAAATCAATCAGCTAAATTTTATGTTTGAGACTTCGCGATGTGCCTTCATATACATAATGTTTTCACTCTCTGATAGACATACGTCGTCGTTGGTTGTGATGAGAGACATTTCCTTTTGTGTGAAATGAATCCTATGTTGGATCTGAAGAAACGCACGCAGCCACCGCATGTACGTAAGTTCAACAGATGAAGGTTTTTGTGGCTTAGTATACTACGAAGTGTACAACGACAGAAAAGTTGTGAATATGGCAACAAAGATGAGGACGACAGTCCGAATAATATAAAAAGTGTAAATATTATTAGGTTAACTGAAATATGTAAGCATTTAGATCTTAGATTACGTCATTTAGAATTCCCGAAAAAGAATGTTTTTACAATTTTATACATCTCTGAAAGTTGAAATGACGGGTTCAGCCATTTACCTTTTATTTTTCAACACGTTTCTTGTGTATGCTGGCTTGAGAAAATATTAATTCCTTTAGGAAACGTAAGAGCTGGAATAAACCGGGGCGTAGATTGGTATTTTGATAACATTCGTCGGCGGGGCTCTCAAGGATTTTCCTTCTGAGGAAATTACTTACTCTTATGACGTGTGTTGCATTGTTTGGATCAAAATTGTGATCAAATATAATTTTGGGTATGACTAGTGATGCCAAATGATCTAAGGTCTAAATGCCTAAACATTTCAGTTAACCTGTTGAATATTTATGAGCGTCTTTAAATTTAAAAAAAAAATTCCCTTCCAATATGACGTAATCTAGGTTCTAAAGTTTGTAGTGAACTTGATGAATATTTATGAGCATTCTTAACTTTAACATTTTGAGTAACTGTCAAATATATACTTGTTGCAAAATAAAACCATCATATTTTCCTTGATAGAGTCCGTCAAATAACGAAACTTGTCGGCTAAAATACTAAGTATAGTTTTCCTTTTATCCTTTCATTCATTTTTTTCAGATTCATATATATATATATATAACAGTATCAAATTTGGAAGTGGAAAGGATAATCGAAGTAGGTCTTTTCACTATTGTATATTAAAAAAGATAGATCCCTGAAGAGAGCTCAATGTATTGTATACAGCGTAGTATGTTATACATACAAGGAAAAAAAAATGATACATCTCGAAATATCTGATAATAAATTTATTTCGACAGGTAAGTTTATAATACCTACCTCATGAGCCCAGGATTAGAAAATGGTTTAAATCATCGGCAGTCAGTTCAGCCAGTTTAAAATCATTACAGAGCTTGATTACCGATGCTGCAAACGTTAGAAAATCTTGCTGGTTGTCTTTGACTGTGTTCAGGCATTTCCAACGTTTGTGGAACAAGGTTGTGTTAGGCCCGAATAGTTCCGATAGGGGCTTAATAGTCTCTGTAAAATCTAAATCAGTCGTTTTCTTGGGTAGTATGAAGTCTACGAACCTACTATGTTCTGCAGTTCCCAGTTTTCTCAATAGTAGACGTACTTTTTTTTTACTGGGCCATTGTTCACAGTCTACGTTAAAAATATCTTCGTAGTGCCTATAAAAAGCCTCGAACGTTTTGTCGTTCTCTGGTACGTATTCAAAGGTTTCCATTGAATTATAGATTGTACTCTGGGAGAATATTGTATCTTTTTCAGAGTTAATGCATTTACGAGTAATTCTTTAAGTTGTTTCTGTTGTAGTTCAGCATTCTGAAGCGTAATTTGTTGGAATTCCATTTGTTGTTTATGTAATTCCAAAAATAGTTGTTGTTGTCTTTCTTCTGATTTTTGTTGCTGATCCAAATTTACTTTTAGCATTTGGGCAATTACTTTTTGAAAATCTTCCATATTTAGACAAACAAAAATGACAGCGATTTTTTGTTGCTTTGAAACCCGTGTACCAAAAAAAAATCTTGAGTTTTTTTTTCTTTTTTTTCTTTTACACAGACAAAAAAAATATGGACAGACAATTTGTTAAACTAAACTAATTATGTGTTTAGTTTTTTTGCGATTCCGTGGTTCCGTTAATTTTAACGTAATTGTATAAATTTTCACCACACTTATTATGTTTGTTTTTTTTAATTTTTTTTTTATAGAGGTACAAAAAAGAGAAAACTCGCCTCATTGAATTTGAGGGGAGAATAATTTTTTGCACGAGTTCAACTCAGTTACATAAAAAAAAAAATTGAGTCGTAAATAGTACTTCGGCTCTTGTGTTGTCAGTTTGTTTTATGAACAAACTGTTTTTTTTCTGTGTGTGGGTGTGTAAGAAATCCTTCTCGTAATGTTATTTGGACAGACTTTAATATTCCGTAGATGTCGAATCGCTAGTTCGTCACTGCTGTTTGGTATCGGAATATATTTTTTTTATATGTAGACGCTGGGTGTTGCGTTTAACTCGCTGATGTAGTAATACCAGCTTAATATCTCGTTCAACACTGCTGTGGGAACGCTGTGGGACTGGTAAGGTATTGAGATTTCGGCGTGAGTGAGTTTTAAGAATCTCATCCTTGTCGCCACTGATGTGGTTCCAAAGTCGGGACCACGGAAGGAAAACACGGAACACGGATTAGAGGTAAGAAAGATATATTAAATAAAAAAGTTACAAAGATAGTGTAAGTGTAAGCCGATCTTACTATGTGCTAGTGTCCAATACTGGTAGTCGTACGCGGCTGATACTACGGTATTAGAATACTCTCTCTCACTTTTCATCTTCTTCTTTATATAGTCTTGGAAGAGTCCATGTTGTAGGTATGTTACGGTCTCACAGTACTATTCTTTGCCGTCATTGTCAAACATGTTCCTTAAATAATATTTTTTTCAAAAAGTACTAACTGGTAATATAAATTCTTATATTTGATACGAAAAAATAATTTTTAAATAATTTAAGTAATTCTATTACATTTTCTTGTTTTTAAAAGAAATATAATTATAATTATATATAGTAATTAAGAGTAAAAATATTTTACAATTGTAGTTAAATATAACGTATTCTAACCCAGACACCCCTTTTAGAAAGAATCTTTAAGTATACAAGTACAAAAAAATGCCGAAAACCTTTTTGTCGTTAATAATAAAAAAAAACCTCGGACGACGCGCGTTCAATGGATGTCAAAATTCGTTGAAAAATACACCCCTACCCTCCCTAAACTTAACCTCTTTTTCGAACGTAACTCAGAATTGATACAAGAATAGTTAATAAAAATGAACTCCCTACCGCCCCTGTCTAAATGATTGGAATTTTCCGTATCCTTGGAAAGAGGAAATTGTGAATTTATATGTGCGTTTATAACTCAGTAAATTTCAAAAAAATATTCCAAAATACGCTTGAAGATGAAACGGAACTAATGTTTTTAATTTAATTATGTAATTAAATTTGAAGTTTTTAGCTTCAGTTTTTGAAACTTGATTTTTACTGTGTAGCGAAGAAACCATATTTTAAATCAATTAATATATAATATTTATGCTGTTTTGTAAAAATAAAAAAATATCAATAAGAACACCAGATTATATATCTTACTGTTAGCACTTATATATATATATATATATATATATATATATATATATAAACGAAAAAACAAATATCGTCTTTTTAAAAACAAACAAAAATCATAAATTATCAATTTTAGTATTTTAATGTTAAACAATGCCAATTCAAAGACGTTTCGTTTTTAAATTAAGCCAAATAATTTCCAAATATATATATTTTGTTTGTTTCCGTATATATTTTTCTTCATACTATCAGATCTATATCCATATATTTGCTTACATATATATATATATATATATATATATATATATATATATATATATATATATATATATATATGTTTCTAAATTGTGTCATCAGAACTGTTAACGATTACTAAAATAAATGAAGAAAAAAATTCTGTCATGGATGACAAAATGAGTGGACATTTTTATTTGGACGAACACCATTCGTAATCACGTATGTGTCTTCGATTGCGGATCATTTTAAAAGAATTTCATGTGCGATGGATTTCTATTATGAACTGGTTTTCCGTTTTCGCCAGATCCGACTCATTATTCCATCTAAAGGTGATGGAGACGCTTTACATCAGGTCCAGGCGACCTATCTTTGCAAACAAAGAGATTGTTTTTACAGGATTTGTGCTGCGCTTCTAGCATCTTTGTTGGTATAATTTTTATAATTATTTTTTTCTCCCTAAAAACTCATTCATTCAATGTCATCCATGACAGACTTCTTTTTTTTTCATAATTTTAGTTCCCCGTTAATAGTTCTGATCTGTGGTGACCGAAGCCGGTTGACTTTGTGTTTTTTGGTTTAAATCTATCATGGCCTATAATAACAAAATTTCTTGAATTTATGAGAGCAATATATTTTTTTGGTATAAGATTTCAAACACACACACACATACACATATATATATATATATATATATATATATAAATATATATATATATATATATATATATATTTATTAAAACATGCCCTGTCGGATTAATTGAAGTTTTATAGACGAAAAGTTAAAAAGGTTTTAAATTCAGAATATAGTGTTTTTGTCGAGTTATTTTCCCAAGATGGTCAATAACCAGCTTCGTAAAATATAAGTCTTGCATCTTTAATCCTTTAAAAATTTTTTTGAAATTTTTCAACCCCAAAAATATATTTAGTTTGAAATATATCTCTACATGTTCGTAATGGGTATAATCAAATTTTGAAGGGTAATAATTTCACATTCCACAATCATTTCCCAAAATACCCACTTTTATTTTGAATTTGAGTCATGTTGTGAATTTTCTTGAAAGAGCAAAACGTTAACCCAACCAACAAGTTTATCCAATATAAACCTGCATTCTGTATTAAATTACTGTTGAGAAATAACTGGTGATACAATTCTTAACTGATAAGTTTTTCTTTGTAATATTTAATTAAATGTAATTATTTTGTTTACAAGAGGACGTTCCGACATGCTAAAATTTTTTGTATTCGTGTAATATTTTCGTTGTACTTACATTTATCAAGAAATTCGCCATCGAAAAGCGATCACTACGTTAGCTTCCTTTTTATGGAAGAACATAAGAAAAATCATTGTTGCTATGATTGGAATAAAAAAACGCAGGAAAAAAATTTTTACGCAATAAAAATAGCTATAGCCGACAGATGGCACACAAGTGGATATCCGATCAGTATCGGTGACTTCACCGTGGAGAAGTGTTTTAATAAGATCTGAAACTCCTAATTATTCATGGCGTAAAAAGCACGGAAAATTTCTTAAAATATTTTTTGGGTGGTGATTACATCATCAAAACTTATTAAGTTTAATATTTCTTTTTACCGTTTCTAAATGTTAAATTATTATGACCATGACCTTTTGTTCTTTTCTATACAAAGACTTCATTTAGATTATTTGCTTATGATTATTTTTCAACTTCTATATAAAATTCATAAATGAGACTTTTTTTGATCAAATGGAAAACATTACGATATTTGGCTTTATTTTTATGATATTTCTTTTTAACTTTCATTGATAATTTGTAATTAAAAAATTCAATATCAGCAAATATATTTTAAAAAATTTATTCCGTGATTGGTCCCAATTAAAAAACTTTTATAACCCTTTTTTTGATAACCTGTCGCATGGGCGGCTGGTTTATAATCTAAAAATCTATATAACATTGATAAATCTGTCGTTGAGAAATTTTTGGCATATTATCAAACAAAGACGAAAAAAAATTCAAGTTTTGTTTTTATAGGAAGTGTTGAAAAAATGGCTATTATGTTATAATTTTCGAATAAATTTTAATTGTTTTAAAACCCGATTGAGCAATCTTTAAAATAGTATTTTTTCTGAGGATTTATTTATTCTTCGTATAACCAATCCTATATTTATATATATATATATATATATATATATATAATATTTAGAGTTGGTCTCAAAACATTTCTTACGTTAAAATTTCGATAAAAACAATGTACTTGAACAACCGTGAATGTTTTGGACATCAGGAAGTCTATCCAGCCTTGTAAAACTGTCTTAAAACATTATGAAAAATTTTGATTTTTATAGGTAAACCCAACATTTTATACATGCCAAGATTCATCCCACAAACAAACAAACAAAAAAACGCCCATGTATGCATGTTTGAACATACTTCAGTTTACATAATAAAATATTACGTCGCCAATATTTCTAATTATAAGATTAGAAATATTTCTAATAAAATCATTCCTTATGTGATTAAAATGTTATATCTATCATGGAATTATAAGTATATGCAGAAATTTTATCAACATTTGTTGACTGATATAGATTTGTTATGGAATCATTGAAGGCGTAGAATGACATTTAGAATTTGTTTTTGTTCAGCTTATTTCATTTTCAAATAAATAAATTGATTTCCATAAAGTATAAATATATTAAGAAAAAACGTTTAAAACTATAAAACTTGTAAACGAGAATGATTTTTTTTATGATGATTTTGTGAATTTAGATTATTCAAGAATATTTCCTTTTTTTTTTTATTATATCATCTCCATTGAAAATGATATCCAGTCATGTAAAATGAAAGCAAGTTTCTAAGAAAAATTAGCAATTTTGCAATTAATAAATAGGTTGATAGATATTAATTCTGGTAAATTCTATATAAAATCACCGCAAATGATTGTTTTATGATGTGGATAAATGTAAACAAATATTTAAAGATGTTTTCACAAAAATATGGTGTAATATCTCTGAAGAAACTAATAATTTCTTTACAAATATAGCTATTTAGAGAAGCTAGCATTATATTTTAAATGTTTCTTGCCTGTGTTTACTTTTTTTCAGCGGATTGGATCGTCTTAAACACTTTTGGAGAGACAGACAGAAACACTTTCAGTAAGTTTTTTTCCAAAAATCTTATACCAAATAATATCTGAAATGTAAGATCAAGCCATGTTCAGATCAAATACACTTAGCAGTATACTAATAAATCCTTGTTCATATGAGACTTGCACTTCTATGATATTTGTCAACGTAGTCGCCACCGAAAGTAATGTACTTCCACATTGGTGCAATTCAAACGATGGGTGTTTGCGTAAATGCCATTGAGAAATAATAATTCAAATGATAAAAACACGAATGAAGAAACTGCACAATAAATATTTTTGAATATACGTATTGCAGCCATAAAAGGGCCAGGACATCATCAGCCAAATACTGCTTATCTTAAATATTTCGTTTCACTCAGTACAAGTCTTAAGAGCCACTCAGAGTAGAGTGTTACTGAATGAGGTCATTGCATGGACTTAAGGAGGAGGTAAGTGTTCATTATGAGGATATGTTTATAGAAATAAATGACGTGAAGAGGCTTGAAGATTTTTAGTGGTTAACGGGAACTCATCTCGAAACTTTTCTAAAAAAGTAGTGGTTTTGGAAATAAACTTTTTGACTTCCTTCTTACTAATAAAATATGAAGGGAATAAACATGATTCGACTGTCTATTTGGCATGACCGACCTTCTCTGTAAAAGTCTGAACTGATGGAACCAATGTAGCTGATCTGGAAATTTAAATTTTTTTACGGCAATGGAGTAGCAAAGCTTTTCAGTTATTTTAACTGTAATGATGTTTTTGGTTCTATTCTGATATTCCATGCTATCATTTGCAGTTTACCGCCTTCCGTAGTGTTGAAACTTGACTAATGCATGGAATAATAATGCAACACAAAATGTACTTAGAACAAAATGTATTGAAATAAGAAAGTGTACACAATATTTACATATAGTCTTTTGTATATTCCTGGTAAGACCGTTCCTAGAGAATGTGTTGACTGAGTCGCAGTCGGGCAGAGTCTCTGGTTGAATCTCTTGATTCCTGTATTTATCTATCCACCCACGAGGATAAAATGTGGCACAAGGCCGGTTTAAAGTGGGTATCTCCGAGCCCGTAGGCTCGGCCAAAAATATGGCCTTTCTGAACCCGCCTAGACGGGTTCCAGGCCTGTCTACCACCCTGGACGAAACCCTGCCTCTCGGCAAAGCCTCGTCCTGGTCCCTCACTGCAAAATGCAGAGAGTTCGACTGAGAGTGAATCTCTTGATTCCTCCCTCTCTTTCCGGTACCAACCATATTTATATGGTCGGTACTCCACTATGCAAATTAGGTGGATCCTACCACAACACGTAGCTTATCCATTATCTTTTTTTTCTTCCCACACTAACGACTAAGTCTATCGCTTGCATTCAGGGTTTGCTATCATTTATAGGCAAGTATAGATAATATTACAAATTCGTTGAGCGTCATGCAGTTTAGAAAAGAATGGATTCAATAATGTTTAGTTATAATTGAAACGCAAATAATTACGCATTCATAAAAATGCTATCGAAAAGATAATCGATTTTCATTTGTTCCCTAAAACTAAGACTGTCGATTAATAAAGTGCATTCGGGATATGTTTAATTATTCGATGGTATTCAACTGAAATTAATTTTATTCCGCTTTCTTTTCTTTGTAATTTCATAGCATTACATATTCGAGTTTCTGAAATAATCGATTTTAAAAAGACGTTACCAGCGGGGTTTTTATTTAATCATAAATGATGAAGATTATGATCGTTATCATGATAAACATTATTCTCAAATTAATAGTAATAATAATAATAATAATAATAATAATAATAGAACCTCTTTCCTGAAAACGAAATTTTATAACCTTCCCGCAGGTTATTGTAGCCTAAGTAGAGAAACTGACAATTTTATCCAAAATAGGAATTTCCAAATATGTATTGGGGAATGGTAATCCCAAAAGATGGTTCAAGGGAAACTGGAATCTGCCGTTGGAATGTAATGAAATACTATAAGAACTACCACTTAAAAGAACCGCTTTCTGTCAAAGATAAACTTCGTAGTAAGAATTTAAGCGGAATACTAGATTGGCAGCTAGGTCCCTTCCTTTAACATTTGAATTGGCAATATGTAGGGTGACAATAGTAATTCACAGAAGATGGCTCGAGCGAATTTGGTTTGTGTACAAAATATTGGTACAAACGAGAATATGCCTTTGAAAAGTAAAAATATTGAAATATTACAAGACCTTCAAGTTAAAAGCACCCCGTTCTATCAAGGATAAACTTGGCAGTCCGAATTTAAGGTAGTACTACATTTGCCAGAAATGGGTATATATATATATATATATATATATATATATATATATATATATATGTGTGTGTGTTGAACTATCTTACGGCCTCTTGTTTTCCAGTCAGTTTTGATTTTCAAAAGTATTTAAATCCAATGTCAATTGACATCTCCCGTTTTCTTAAATCCTATGTTTTTATTGCTTTCTTTCCTTAATGATGATTTCCTTGGTTTCATATTTTTTTCACACTCACTGACCCCTTGCGTCTTAGTGGATTTGTTACTTTGCTTGATGGGAAATAATAAAAAAAAAAAAGAAAAGAGGTACACATTTCGGGTTGTTGGGAAGAAGGGAAAAAAGATCATTTTTAATCCAGCAAATGAAGATGCAGGATAGAAATGTACAACAAAACTTGTAACAGCAAAGATGGACCCCCTTCAGTTCCATAGTTAAGCGTTGTCCAGAATAACACCTAAGGTATAATTGGGAATAACCTAATTCATACATCAAGGATTAAAATAGCGTAACTTAAACTACGCTACATTGGGCCAGTTTCAACCCCCTTTTATTATTACTATCAACAACTGTTTTTTTTTACGACTATAATGTTATGTGATGGCTCCTGTGTAGAAAATGGTATTGACGGCTGGCATGGACTGATTCAACAACAGTAATAAGGTATCGATGTTTCTAATTAAGAACTAATCTTACTAAATATGCATCCGGTTGTCTCAGCCTGGTGCTGTTCAAACCAGAGAAATCAGAATACAACTCCAAATCGTTTCAGCAAAAACCTCAAAGATCTGTTGAAAGGTTTTTCACTCGACAAGCTTCCCAAAGTGTGTGAGTTATCAGACACCAGAATTTGTTTTTAATCCATTCTTAGCTGGGCTGAGAACTGATTAGCACCATTTTGTAGAAATTGTTCTGAAGATTAGTTAAAGTAAGATTATTTGAGAATTTAACATTCAAATCGAACAAGCAGACCAGCAGACAAGGTCTTATCAGTAAAACAAATAAAGATTGTCTGTCAAGTAAAACACACAGCGAAATAGAAATTTATTGAAAAAAAAATCTCTGCGTACGTGAGAGACCTCGCGCTATATCGTATCTGAAACTATGATCTGCGGAATACAGCAATATACAGCTTATTGCATGAGAAAAGGTACCAGGGATAAAAGCTCAATAGAACAATTCTAGATCTATTTCTAGGGTCTTATCACTTATTGGATGAACACCTTTTTAAACTGACCGTGTCTTTAGGGGTCTAACTGTACTCACTACGATTGGCAAACTGCGGATTGGTAAGGTTTTTTAACTCATAGTTGGAGACTTTTAATTCAGAATTATCCTTCTAGATTCGTTGCCACCTAAGACTATAGGATCCAGTCTGTCCTGCTATTCACCCATAGGTGGGGGAGAAAAGATGGAATTCGAAATCTTGATTCCTTAACCCAAGCTTCTCTCCATTACCCCAACGTCTCTCATATGAATAAAGAGATGTTAAATCTGGCTTAGTAGGGTGTATATTTCAATCTATCTAATTTTAAATCCAGGGGTATGAAATAACCTAGCGTAATTTATAAATTTGGTATAAAACAACAGCCTAGGATAACACCGATTATACTCTGTACAGATCCTATACTCTATGTTATTTCAGCGACAACTAAAGAATTTATAGAAAATAAAGATAAGTGTTTTGCTTATACAAATTATACACCTGAAAGAGTATCAATGGTACTAGCTCTGTGTGCAGTAAATTATTTTATCCTGTTAGTAGTTGTAGTTAGATTTGACAGCAATAATGTGGAGGGTACTTGAGATTTGAAGGCAACATCTGTCACCTGCTCCCTAGTGACTGCTACCAGCGGTCTCTCCTGGGAAGAAGCAAATGTGTAATCAATAATAGCACTAACTAAATGCTGACAACGTAGAAGGCAAAATATTGTTAGTGACAACGCAAGTAATTTTAATGTTGTCAATAATTAAATAAGAAAGAATATATATATATATATATATATATATATATATATATATATATATATATATATATACACGAGTTAATAGCATCGGTAATTGGGAGAGAACTACTCAAATTCTTCATTCGAGGATGCAACCAAATCGTTTTAGCAAAAACAACAAAGATCTACTGAAAGGTTTTTCACTCGACAAGCTTCCCAAAATGTGTAAACTATCAAACACCAGAATCTGTTTTTAATTCATTCTTAGCTGAGCTGAGAACTGATTAGCACCATTTTGTTGAAATTGTTCTGAAGATTAGGTAAAGTAAGATTATTTGTTAATTTAACATTCAAATCGAACAAGCAGACCAGCGGACAAGGTCTTGTCAGTAAAACAAATAAAGAATGTCTGTCAAGTAAAAAACAGCGAAATAGAAATTTATTGAAAAGCTGCATTAATCTCGACAATAAAATCAGGTATAATTACAGGTTTCTAAAAAAATCCGAGATTAATTATCTTATTATCTTATCTTTAGTCTATTACCATTACTGCCCCACCCCTCAGATCTGTGGGCTGTATTTGATTAAATATCTAACCATTATGAAAGGCATAATTAAAGCAGTGGCCTATGTAAGTGATATCTGTACACATTAGTGGATCGTTTAATAATAACTGAAAAACCCTAGCAGAAAAATTGGCGATATTAAAAAGAATTTAATCGAATTTGCTATTAAATACCTAAGTTTAGAGAAGATTTAAACTAACTGGTTCTCCGTTGATACTATTGACATAAGATGCATTAAGAATACATTTTCTTAGAAAGTGTATAAAAAAAAATAATTCCTGTTTCGGGATTTTGATGTACTGCGAATTAGGCAAAGGAGTAATATTTGACTATTAAGCTTAAAGTGAACGACAAATTAGAATCATGACAGGAAATGGTCGTGAGCCAAGTAAATTATGTAATATGTCGTGTCAATTATAATTAGCAACCCTGGAAAAAATAGTCTGAATTTCGAGAAAGATAAGAAATTTCCTAAACGATGGAGGTGACAGTTTGTATGGAAACTAAGAAAGGTTTTTGGTGTTAAGCAATAATATCTATTATCTGGAAGTGCGAAGTGTTGAGTCAGTGACTGTAGCTAAGACGCCTTGTATAGAGAAATAGAATATTTGTCCGCTGAAAACCTTATCGCGATGTTTCTTTTAACTTAGAATAAGAAACATCGCGATAAGGTTTTCAGCGGACAAAGACAGTTGCAGGAACGGAGAGGCGGTTCTGGGTAAATCATGGTTTTATAGAGAGAAATAAATTGACTTATCTTTGCAGCATAAAAGATGAATGCAATCAAGACCAGGATAGACAAATCACAAGAAGAAAGCAACTGCTGGATATGTAGATAAACTGACGAAACAGTAAGCCATATACTCGATGAATATCCAGAGTTGACACAGAAAATGCGCATCCGGAATATTCACCATGAATATTTTTTGGAAAAAAAAAACATCGCAGGAAATTTCGCCGTAGGAAAGTTCGCAGTATAGGATTTTTGCCGTTGGACATTTTCACCGCATCTCTTCTCAATAACCTTATCTTGAACGTCTTTTTTGGAGGAATGTTCAATTTAATATGCGAATTAATTTGTTATCAAGTAATTATGGATGTCTTTTTTACAGGGCCAAACATCAGAAAAGAAATTAAAAAGTAAACGTTTATTTAAAAAAAGTTGATTGCGTATTCAAGTTATAAGTTTGTTTGAAATATGCAACATACGGACATACAAGGTATCGATCAGCTAGTTGTAGTTGTTACGCTGTCCAGAACATTAGCCGTAAATATTTTTGCCGTAGGAAAGTTCGCTGTATAGGATTATGCCGTAAGATAATTTCGCCGATTTTTTTTTTTTCGTATATTTCAATATTTAGGTATTTATAGTGAATTTAAAACAGTTTATGTTTGCAAATAATTTGTGTAAATATAAAAAGACTTACTGAGAGTTTGTAAGATATTTAATATTGGAGTTAGCTGCGTATTCAAGTTGTAAGTTTGTTTGAAATAATATATATTGATTGAGAATTATTGGCCGACAGATATGTTAACAGAAAGTTTAACGTTAAGACTGAAATATGAAATTGCGTGACGTAGGTGCTGGTGTCAAGTTGAAATTATTGCGCTCTTCACTGACAAGGACGAATAATGTAGGATTCTGATCCTATAACTTCGCTTATTAATGTGTTTAAATAGAAGTAATTATAGTATGAGCCAGATATACATGATAACAATTTACTTAGCATATTAAAAAATGCGGCGAAATTGTCTTACGGCAAAAATCCTATACGGTAAAGTTTTCTACGGCGAAAATTCATGTGGAAAAAAGTCTTTACGGCGAATGTGCCTAGAACTCCGAAAAAGTCTGTAATTAGATTGATAAAGAATCGGCTGGGTCGTAGGCTGTAAATATAGCTTCATTCTGAGAAAGGGAAATAGTATAAATATCAGTCAGAACAAATGATATAAGATGACAGTCACAAGATATACGTTTTCTCGTTCCAGGGAGATCATGTCATTGCAGCACGAATACCAGACTATATTGTCATGAATAAGGAGAGTAGAAAATGTTGACTTATTGACTTTGCTGTTTCATATGATACAAGAGATTGGATTCGAGAGTTAAACGAGTTATGTTGCATGACAGTTGTAGTAATTCTGCGTAAGCTTTGACCACCACCTGGAAAATTGGAATTGAGACTAAGATGCTAGAACTCCAGAAATCTACAATCATTTGTTCTGCTATGATTAATTGAAAGATTCTTGAGGCGAGACGAGTCTTGCTGACACCATCCCACAAGAATAGAAATCCCATAGACGAGGCCAGTGCAACGTAATTGCATCTCTAATCTTGGCATCATGGGAGAGATGACAATATAATGAACTTATCACTAGCGGCATATCATTAAGACAAAGAAAAAGGCAGATTATCTTAGAAAATATAAGGCAATTAAGAACATGATACATTCATTTTGAAGTTGCTTTTCAGCTTGTTGGAAGTGATCCTCTCCTCTATAGTTACCATTTTCAAGAATTCCAGAGAACCCTCTCACTTTTCTAATTATCACACTTTTGGTAAGGTAATTGAGTCTCTAGTCAACGCTGAATTCTTTAAGCTCCATACTTCACACGGCCTGCTTTCAAACAAGCAGCATGAATTTCGTTTCACCAGGTCTGTCACCGACGTGTTTACAGCCATCAAACTTTAGAATAGCAAAGCTCGTGCCGTGGCTTTAGATATTTCAAAACCGTTCGATTGAGTTTGGCATGCTGGCCTTCTCTGCCTCTTTGGCCGGCTTCATGATGGTGCAACGTGTATATAGAGGCACTGAAACATCGCATTGATTACATAATGATAAATAAAACTGTGCAGAGAAGAAAATAGTATGAGTATAAACCTTATTAAGTATAGGAAAGTCAGTGTAAAGTTGCTCTAGGTTTTCAATATGTTGCGTTAAACCCTCCTAAAGTAGAATGAACTCTTCCTCCTCTGATAAATACAAATTGTGAGCCTTCCTAAGGACAGTTGTGTGGTGATCGAAAGGCAGTGTAACCTGATCGTTCGGACGGATTCTTCTATCTGCTTATTATTAACACGCTTGCTTTGTATATATCTGTTATTTCAATACACTTGTTCAACCTAACTTCGTCTTACGTGTCTTTCTTTTTGTTATAGTGGAACACACCTATTCTATAGTTAATAGACTCGTCCACCTATAATAATTAGGAATAGTAGGAATCGCTCAGTGGTAGGTCAATCAGTCGACTGGCTTATCGGTTGAACTCTCTGCCTTCGGGCGGGGAGGAACCCGAAAGAGGCTACGCCGAAGGGCGGATTCTCTTTCGGGGAGGTAAACCGACCCTGGACCCGTTTATACGGGTCCAATGGGTATATTTTTGGCCGAGCCCACGGGCTCGGAGATCCCACGTTAAACCGGCCGTATGCCACATGATGCCCTCGTTGGGGGGGGGATGACTAAATATCGTTGGTCAGTCAGTCGCTCAGTGAGTCAGTCGATATCAGACGACAGTTAATCTAATACGAAAGTATCAGCGACCACAACTAGATTACTCTGCGTTATACATATTATATCAAGTTCCTAACGTTTTCTACGTCGAACCTATTTTAGGACCGACTTAGTACAAATACAAGCCTCCACTGTGAAATCACTCCACAGCACTTTTCTGACCCCTAAACAGGCCACAACATAATATTAAATCTGATAATATAATTGAAGCGAAAAATCCATACATTGTCATTCTCCAGAATGAATGGGAACAGTGATGTATCATTGATACTTGCGATGGGGAAGAGTAGTTCAGTATGAAAAGGAGAAAGGAGACACATATCATGATTTGAGACATGAGATACCATTTTTCTGTAGGCTTAAGAAAGTAGAAGTTTTTCATATTGTTATTGACGGCACCCTCAGAATGGTGACCAAGAATATCTAAAAATGTCTGCGATTTTAAACGAGATGCTTCAGAAAACAGAACTGCTTGGGACAGTCGTAATTTTGGGAAACGTCTTGTTGATGTGGAGAATTGAGGAAGTGACAAAATCCGTGGATATTTTTTTCATTATCTGCCATCGATCATTAAATTACGGCATAGAATATATTTGAGATAAAAGTTAATAATTGGTTGTCCAATCCCGACACCGAATGAATTATCGATATAAGATTGAACCGTATGTTAAATGGAGGATATGACAACAGCCACATGATGAGCAGCTCTCTGAGTATCGTCCTCAACCAGCTATAGAAGTTACAGTTCTTCATTACCATTCACTAGCAGCATGGCCCGCCGTTGCCCGTGCTTGATTCAAAAATCGTACGACTAATATTTCTCAAGACCGTTTCTGTTAAATTATTAAAACCACTTTTCCTTTTGTTCTTGTCTCGACAAAGACTTCATTTTCTTATTTGCTTATGATCGTTTTTCAACTTCCTCACAATTTCTGAGACTTTTTTCGCATCACTGGAAAACATTACGATATTTGGCTTGTCTTTTATGATATTTCTTGTAACTCATGATAATTTGTAATTAAAAATTCAATATCAGCAAATATATTGTTATAGAAATTTATTCCGTGATTGGTCAGATTTAAGGCTGCTACTATAACCCTTTTTATAACCTGTCGCATGGGCGGCTGGTTGGAATCTAAACATCACGCCCACCGGCTTTTCTGTCGTTGAGAAGGGTGGCATATTATCAAACAAGACGAAAAAAGATCTGTTTATTCTTATAGGAGCCAAAGCCCAATATATATATATATATATATATATATATATATATATATATATATATATGTGTGTGTGTTGTGTTTATCTATTTATCTGTATATATATATATATATATATATATGTGTGTCTGTGTATGTTTGTATAAATATATTATATATGTGTATGTGTGTGTGTTTGTGTATATATATATATATATATATTATATATGTGAATCTTTATGTATATGTGTGTGTGTAACACCATCATTTGATGGTGTTACACACACACCAGAAGTGTTGAAAGAAAATGGCTATTATGTTATAATTTTCGAATAAATTTTATTTGCTCTACTCTATATTGAGCACTTTTTTAAGAATAGTATTTTTTGTTATTGGAATTTATTCTGTATACACCAATCCTATACTTGTATATATATATATATATATATATATATATATATATGGTTAGAGTAGTGGTTTCAAGCCTTGAATGCCAACTTGTTTCGATAAAAACAATGTACTTGAACAACCGTGAATGTGTTGGACATCAGTAAGTCTATCCAGCCTTGTAAAACATTGTCTTAAAACATTATGACAGATCCTTTTTTTAGGTAGGACCCAACATGCTATGCTCGAGATTCATCCCACAAACAAACAAACAAAATAACGCCCATGTATGCATGTTTGAAAGGAGTTCCCTTTGCCGTGCTGATGTTGCTACATGCCTTACTTCTTGCCTATCTCACACAGGGTAGTTTTTCTAAGCTCTATACTAAACATTCAATCTGTTACGAAAAAAGAACTAAACAAAATGAACACAAAACGATCAGCTTTAAAAAAAAGGACTCGTAACTGGAAAACGAATAAAAAAAGAATGTTAACAACAAATACTTTTTTTTGGTTTCTAACCCAGTTCTGCGGAATCAGAATCAACGTTGAGTTTAAGCAAGCGAATGAGCCAATTGGAGTAAAGTGCCATGCAGATTTAAATTTTTCCCACTTGTGACGAATGCAGCTATCGATTTTTTTTTTTTTGCATGCTAGTATGCTAGTTAACATTCGTGTCAATCAGCTGTTGGCTCTCACGCTGGGCAATAGAATCTTCCTGCCTATTCGCGGCAGCCAGCTATAGGCTCTCACTCTGGCCAATAGAAAATGACCGTAAACTACATGAAAACTGCCGTAGAAGCATGAAAAAATCGATTATTTCCACTATCGTTAGGAGTTGGGAAACGCAACGTCGGTCTTGGCGTTTCCGCTGACTTGGAGCATGCGCATGTAAATTTTGATGCAAATCCGTCGAAAATTGCAGCCATGCATTCCTTACACACACACACACACACACACACACACATCCTGTCTTTTATAGATAGTGATTCAGTATATATCTCTTCATTACAATTCCATATTATAGCTTCCCTTATTGGAAAATATTTATTTTGAGTACTATTTTTCTAGAACAATTGTTTGAAGTTGTTGCAGCAGTTACTATTAGTCTGTCTATATTTCTGAGATGAGGTATTATGTAATTTATTTACATTATTCGGACTATTGTCTTCATCTTTGTCGACATATCTATCACAACGTTTCGGCCGTTGTGCGCTCCGGCCTTCTTCAGGTGGTTGGATTGTCGAACTGAACCCTTTACCAGTTACTATTAGTGTGGTCATTCATGGTTTCTGATCTTAACTGATTTGAGAAATTACTTTGTTCATATTTTGTCTTGACTAATTTAGTTACAGAAAATATCCGATTTATATAACATTTACTTTTAAGATGGCTGACCTTGACCTAAGAAGAGTTGTAGGAGTAGAGGTGGGGCATCATGGCCGGATATCGAGAGGATTGTTTCCTTAAGTCTGAAAGATGAAATAGCTAAATCGACTTTGGTGTCACCTCTACATGGAAACACCTTCAGTTGGAAACTGTCTTAACGGACTGGGTTACCCGAACTGAAGGTATTTCTAACTGAGCCCTACCCTCCAGTTTATGCGTTGCGTTTATCGAAACCTTCATAATATCATTCACAATTGCTTGCGATTTATCTGCCTGGTATGCCCTTATCAGACTGGATGCCATGATAGAATTATGGACTCTGGGTTTTGTGCTTGTGCGTTGATTGCTCTTCACGTATTCAACAACAACAACAACAACAATAATAATAATAATAATAACAATAATAATAGAGAAGATCTGTAAAAGTAGAAGTATACATATGTTCACGTTGTGCGGATAAATAAGCTGTAAAACATGAAGTGGACAAACGTGAAATTTTATTGTCGCTTTATTGGTAATGGCCAAGAAGACGCTAGGGAAACAAAAGGAGAAACTTAAGATTAGAAGCTGTATCTAGCCATCAAAAATAACTGTATAATTTCAAAGAAAGAGAGTAAGGAAAGAATATCAACGAATTGAAGAGATCTTCTGTCACTTAATCTGCAGTATAAGACCTCAGTTAGTGTGAACACTTCTCTTTTTCCTTTTATATTTTTAATCATTTCACACCAAGGAAAACGATAATACTACTAGGACGCAGAGGGTCACAGGGAATTAAAGAAGGAGAGTGGTTAGTTTTTTTACAATAAAGACACAGAAAATAGTAAGACAGAAAAATATGGTTGACATTGCATTTAAATTTGACGATTATTGACGACTGGGAATAAAAGAATCGGAAGGGGGTTACCTAGGCGAGAAACGAAACAATAAAAAAAGCCGTTAGAGTATAGACGGTTGCATATAACTAGTTCAAAAGCAAAACGGTGAAACCTAGTTACTAATGTAGTAGCACACAAATTCATGCAGTCAAGATACTAAGGGAAAAGTTTATACTAAAAATACTATTACTACAAATAATAATAATAATAATGATAATAATAATAATAAGGTATGAACACCACCCAGATCCGGTTATGGAGATAGGACCTGTTACAATTCTATGGGACTACACAATACACACTGACGGAACAACCAAGGCCAACCGGCCAGATATTGTTATTAAAGACCACAAACAAAAACGGTGTCTCCTTATTGATATGACAGTCCCTGCTGACTGCAATGTATCTTTGAAGATATTCAAAAAGTTGTCAAAATACAACAACCTTGAAATAGAAATTTCGAAAATGTGGCATATGGGAACAGCAACAATCCCTGTTGTAGTTGGAGCCCTAGGACTGGTTGGAAAAGATTGCAGTAGACTAATTTAAGAGATTCCTGGAAGTCCATGCCTCAAGGAGATACAAAAAAAAAAATGTTCTGACAAGTACAGCCCACACTTTACGAAGGGCTTTATCTATGTATTTTTTTTTTTTTTTTGTGGAAAAGTGTCATGATGCCATTTCTAACCTTAGGTCCCTGGGCGGACCCGGTAAGAAATGTAAACGACAGAAATCAAATAAAATAATAATAATAATAATAATAATAATAATAATAATAATAATAATAATAAGATCTTGAAATAGAAATCTCGAAAATGTGGCATATGGGAACATCAATAATCCCTGTTATAGTTGGAACTCTAGGACTGGTTTGAAAAGATTGCAGTAGACAAATTGAAGGGATTCCTGGAAGTCCATGCCTCAAGGAGATACAAAAAATTATCCTGACTAGTACAGCCTACACTTTACGAGGCACTTTATGTATGTATGTATGTATTTTTTTTTTTTGTCAGTGGAAAGTGACATGATGCCATTTCTAACCTTATGTCCCTGGGCGGGACCCGGAAAGAAATGTGTAAACGCCAGAAATCAAAGGAAATAATAATAATAATAATAATAATAGGAAGAAGAAAGATATGATGCTGAAATGATTATCTAAATTCACAGTAAGGTGGAATACGTAAATTTGCTTTCAAAATAAGAACGACTATGAATGTATTATTCACAAAGGTAAGACTGAAAATTAAGAAATAACAAAATAAAATAAAGGAAGAGGCTTTAAGGACAATAATGAGAATATAGAGTTATAACAGCCGAAGCAACAACAGTATTAGTAATAAATGCGTTCTATCAGGTCTAATTATGAGTCTAATGAATTGGACATCAGAACAATGCCATTTAACCTATTATCTCCTCAGACTTTTCTCGTGAAATGAAAGATAATGATACATTTAAGAAAAATGAGAGCTATCTGAAAGTATGTCAAAGTTTTTTCCTGATAATTTTATTAATGCCGTTCTAAATAGTACTAATAAGTAATCAATATTTATAGTTGGTTATTAATATTTATTCCTACTTTTCTTAAAAATGATGTCTTGCTTTTCCTGAGAATAAACACTCATTATCTTTGCTTTTTTAAAAAAGCAAAAATAATGAGTGTTTATTCAACAACAACAAAACAAAACAACAACAACAACAACAAAAAAAATTCACCCTAAGCAAGACAGTAAAGACACTAAGACCCAAGTGGCTACCGAGTGTGATGGAAACTGAGAAAACTCTACTGAAAAGAAAAGGCCAATAAAAAGAAGAGTGTCCAAGCAGACAATGTCGATTGACGTCGCATTTAAATTTTTGAAAATCGTAGCAAATGTTGGAAGAATATTCCAGAGGGTATAACTGCCAAAGGAAGAAACTCTAAGAATAGGACTTACGGTTACACTTAGCTAGAAACCTAATTGTCAATCTAGTAGTACACTTAAATTTACGAAATCTCGGTTCCAAATCGGAAATCTCATCAGAACAATATCCATGAAATATTTAAAAAAACAAAACAAAACAAAAACACAAGGAAGATAGGCGGTGGGAAAGTCATTGAAGCGTAGATGTCAGGACATTGTAGATGAATCTTTTGATTTTGTCAAGAATCTCTAGACCAGACCAGAACAGACCAGACGCGATAACAATATTCAATACGCAGACGAATTCTCAGACTCGAATATTGACTCCAAGCGGCTGATTTTTTTTCCATCCAGCCAGCTTTATAGAAATAAAGAGGCAAACAGATATAGATGAAGCATGTGTTGCCTTCTCAGCAAACTTTTAAATATGCGGGCAACTTCTCTGACATCTACAGCGGATAAAACATTCATCGTTCAGGTAGAAAGTTATAAATTTCAATTTCAGAGGAATCTGTCATCGTATGAATACTGGACCCAAGGAAAGGAAAGTTAGCCGATTGATGATAAATTGGTTATCGAACCTGACAAATAAACTTGATGCTGGTTGGTACATCAATTATGGGAGATCGCTTTTCTGAATTTTATCAATTCAGTTATTGGAGACTAGAGGTCATATAACGCCAGAGACAGAGAAAAAACACTGTCTTTTGGTTAAAACTAACCGCTAAATAAAGAATCCACAAGGATTAACCGAATTCTGTCGGAGAATATATTTCCTGTTATGTCTAACGTAAATATAAGGCTCGTTCGGCATATAATACGATTTGGGATATATAAAATCGTATAATCTTAAAAACGGTCTTCAAAATTTCTTTGCGAGCTGCAAACATCTCAGTAGTAAGATGTTTTGTTTTAACCAAATTACGTTGCACCGATCGTACTCAGTCTGATCGTCATATTATCATAAAACTATGTCGGAAACTATCTAATTATTCTATCTTAGAAACAGACAAGGGCTTTAAAAATATTCTTTTATGCGCCATGTTCCTTAAGAACGTTGGCGGTCATGGCTATCCATGTCTTTTATAACTGTAGGTAAGGTTTGCCTTTTTGCTATCCCTCCAAATAATTCCACAAGATCTTTAAATAGGTTGCTTGCCGCTTTGCGCTGTGCCTTCAATGTGTTCTGTGAGTATCAGTTTCTCCAAGCTTTCTTTCCTCATCTTGTGTCTTAGAAATTTAAACTCGTCTTTCCTGATTTTAATATGTGTTCATTGACTTTAAATTTCTCATCAAAGCTTCATCTTTTCTCATATATTCAAAATATCATTAGTCAAAAATCGACATATTAAAATATCAACAAGCTGTTTCGTTAAGGCAACGTTAATTGTACATATAACATTATTGTAAAAATATGTAAATATAATTTATGATAAACTTAATCTGAATCGCTCTCTTAACACGTCTCAGATTCCCCATGCCAGTATTCAACACCTCACAAGTGGCAACTGTTTTCATCATTAGTTCTACGAACGGGCACTGTCGTAGGACCACTGAATAGCTGAGCACATGACCATCTCTTTTCTTATATTTCGGTTGCATAGTATTTTCGAGTCTATCTGAATGATTTTCAAGTCTACTCATATCAGCCAATTTTTCTCTGTCTGCTTCTTTTGGATAAGGTGATTATAACAGTGGAAATATTGTTGGTTCTTATGAAATGGCAATTCAATTTCAAATTTCTTTTCTTGATGGTGGCTATGAAGCCTAACAAGCCTGTTTCTTGTTTGATGTCTTGCACAGCGTCGGTTTGATGCTGTCAACGTAGAAAATGCGTAGGTTGGTCCTCTGGTTACTACGGAAGATTCTCAGGCGTACAGAAAGTTTGTGAAGGCGAATGCGTGCAATGGCATGATAATTGGTGTTAAGTAGATCTTGTTTTTCTAGATGGACCTTAGACATGCGGCTCTTATCATTGTTTGTACTGATCTTAAAATTATACCTATTACGCGGCCGCCTTCTCTGCTAATCGAGCCAAGATATTTAAAACGGCTCACTACTTTAAGTTCATTACCGTCGATGTTTAATATTATAAACTTTCTGTATGTTGCGTTAGAGAGAAAGAAAATTGCTGGATAATTATGTAATATAATTCCTCTTAAATGAGAGTGAATGTTACACCGTTCCTTCCAGGATGAAGAGTAGACTTGCAGCAACACATACGTAGTTCTACAGAAGGATATTGAGAAAACAATGGCCGGAACATGCGAGCAACGAGTAAGTTTTAAGGGAAATGGAAACAAATAGGGCAATTTAGGGGACAGTTGGAATTTCTTCGACACAATGCGAACTTGGAGAATTGGAATCTAGAAACTATATTGAATGTAAGAGGGAACCAGTGAAAAACTTACCAAACGAGTTTGTTGTTATATAAGAATACAGTGTCACTACTGACATTTGTGTTTGAACGTGGACCGCAAGTGTATTAACACATGCGATCTCATTATTCATTAGGTAGATCACGTGACCATAGCGGAAACGCTTATATAGAGAAAGTCGCGTGACGTATGAAGTATTCGCTATTTCGCCTCTATCCTTTATAATATTCGGACTGCTATTCTCTTCTCTCTATACGAAGAACTATTACTACGAGTGTTTTTCTAAGACGTTTGATACGAGTATTATTCAACGGCGTATTATATTTGTTATCTGGAATTACAAAGTTTTCTCCAACGTTGACATAGACGAAGTATAAAGCAAGTATACGTTGCCATAGATAGAGTGGCCACAAAGTGTCGTTTAAATGAAACAACACTTGTGCATATAGATGGGAGAACAAAGGTAGAGAGGAAATGTAAGGAATCAGGTATTATCTAGAGCTGAAAAGAGAGGAAATTGTGGAGAGACATGATCGTCCAACTTTTATTTACTTTGTTCACCTTTTGACTTACGTGAAAACAATAATTTATGCCTCAAGAGTCACCCAGACCTATACCTTTTTATTTAGTGGTTTTACTGGAATTTGTGTCATCTAAGTCATATATTCGACATGGGTTGATATATTGTATAATCGAACCAACTTAATCTAATTTAAATATATATATACACTCTAATAGATTTCGTTAATTCATTATTTTTTCATTGCGGGGAGAAGTTTCTCATAAAGAAATAAGTAAATATCTGGAGAGAAAAATGCCTAACTTTATAGAAGTGCTTAAAAAATAGCTACAACTGAAGTATTGACAATTTATTACGGACGCTTCATTGAGTAATTACTTTGAATGATGCATTAAACAAGAACGCTTTATGAATGACAAATGGCTGCATGACAACGCCTGTCCTCAAACAGAAAGATATGACGGAGAAAACGATCATGGTTTTATGATGGGATGTTCTGCCATATGCAGTTTATTATCCAGACCTGTCATTTTCAGACTATCTTTTGCACATCTCCAGGTAAATCTTCTTTCTGGCCAATGGTTCCCACAGTTTAAGATATCGAATATTTCACTGTAGTATTGATCAAATGATAACAGCACTCGTTCATTTACGTTGGAAGTGGTGCGTCAACTGAAAGTTGGTACAGGGAGTGTTTGGATGCAAAGGACCATCAGCAGCTTTTACGAATCTTTTACTAAAATTGCACGAGTTTGCCGAATCAGTATTTGATTTTCCTTGGCCTTTATATCCAATGACAAAAAAAAATTCGAGATATGCAAAAGGAGAAAACAGGATCATAATTTCATAAAAGAAAAAAATAAAAGAAAAATAATCCCCAAACCCCTACCAAAACAAAAACAAAAAAATACCCCCCCACCAAATAACCCCCCAAATCTGCCCCCACAAAAAAAAAAAATAATCAAAAAAAAACCAAAAAAACAGATGTACATGAAAAGAGAATTTATTTCTAAAATATTCGAATCGCACTGGTGGTCCTAGAAATAAAAAAAAAAAAAATTCAAGAGAAATTTAATGACTGAATATTATTATGATATCAAACCATAGAGAACAAAATTTTAATTGAGAACCTGCTGTAAAATTTCTTAGATGAGGAATAATCATTATTTACATTTTTCTTTGTTTTTGACATTTATTAAAAGCCCTCATATCGTAATTAATTCTATGCTATGTCTACTAATGTGACGCACAGCAAGACCTCAATAGCAGCAGCAGTAGTAAGAAAGAGAAGTCTCTCTAAATGCAGTAAAAGATGAGAAGCTGCAGTTTCACCAGCAGGTAGAGTCAGTTGTTCTATGCTGTTTTGTTTCCTGTAATTTGCCTTTTTAATACGTAAATTAACATTGTTTTAATTTGTATAATAAAAATGTGATATGCGAAAAAATAACTGGAGTTTATATAACACAACTCTTCAGAAATTTTAATTCAGCATATCAAAATAGGTATAAAAAATTCACATTACCATGTGTCTTCAAGAACAATGGATAAAGGCGTTAGATCCAGTGACAAGACCCAAAGAGTGTGAGATCAATACCTGTTTAAGGCGGTGGAGAACTTGGAGAGGGGTATTAAAAGGAGATAACTGACATCCATTAATGTGGATGTGTAACTAGATCAGTCTACCCCAGAGAGTGAAATAAAAGGTTCAGTTTGACATTCCAATCACCTGAAGTACAACGGCCGAAACGTTGTGATAAATATGGCAAATAAAAAAGAGGACAATAGTCCGAATAATGTAAATAGTGTACATAATACCTCATCTCAGAAATGAACACAGATACTGAGAAAAAAAAAAAAAATAAAATGTAAACCAGTGTTATCAGTAATCTCTATCTATAAAAGGCAGGATGTGTGTGTGACAAATGCACAGCCTCAAGTTTCGAGGGATTTGCACCAAAATTTACATGCACATGCTCCAAGTTAGCGGGAAGGCCAAGAACGACTTTGCATTTCCCAACGCTCATCGATAGTGGAAATAATCGATTTTTTCAAGCTTCTACGGCAGTTTTCATGTAGTTTGCGGCCATTTTCTACTGACCAGAGTGAGAGCCTATAGCTGGCTGCCACGAATAGGCAGGAAGATTCTATTGGCCAGAGTGAGAGCCAACAGCTGACTGACACGAATGTTAACTAGCATGCAAAAAAAAATCGATAGCTGCATTCGTCACAAGTGGGAAAATTTTAAATCTGCATGGCACTTTACTCCAATTGGCTCATTCGCTTGCTTAAACTCAACGTTGATTCTGATTCCGCAGAAGTGGGTTGGGTGTGGAAAAGTATTTGTTGTTAACATTTTTTTCATTTGTTTTTTTTTTCAGTTACGAGTCTTTTTTAAAGCTGATCGTTTTGCATTCATTTTGTTTAGTTCTTTTTTCGTAACAGATTTAATGTTTAGTATAGAGCTTAGAGAAAATTCACAGTGTGAGATAGGCAAGAAGTAAGGCATGTAGCAACATCAGCACGGCAAAGGACACTCCCTTAAATGCAAGGAAGGGCAAAAATATTTTAAGTCAAGTGATAGCGATTGCTGTATGAGTCGTACGAATTTTTGAATCAAGCACGGGCAACGCCGGGCTATGCTGCTAGTAAATATATATTAGACGATATCCAGGTCAGCGGAAAGTGAACCACCTACCATCAGAGATTCAATAAAGTGTTCAGTTACCCGGATCGACAAGTAACTGATAAAAGATGGAAGACCCAACAACCGAAAAGTTTTCATAAAAACAACAAAGATGAGAAGAATATTCCGAATGTAAATAACGCTAGGAAACTGTTACACGAAGCAAATATAATAAGCGCTTTTTTCATTTAATTTAAAACATTAAAATTACTGACAAATAAAAGCATGACTACATTTTAAACAGTTACGAGACAGACTATTTCCAGATTTGTTAAAATGCAATTTCTTTTAGCTTTTTAAGCAAAGAAATATAAAAGCACGCAATTTGTCAGAATCATCTTACATGTCTTTTTCATGCACGGTAAATATCGAATAAATTGTAAACATGACAGCAGCGCTGCAATTAATGCGAAATAATTTTAAAAAAATGTTTATATTAACAATAAAATGATTATTTGCACAATTCAGTTCAAGTGCTTTACACAATTATAACATCATAAAGGTATGCACCTCGACTCATAAACCTTTAGAAGAAAAATCTCTTGACAATGCTTTTATCGCTGAATTCTGTTTTAATGAGATAAAAGGGACAGAATCATATATCTGCGAGATAAAAATTAATGATCTAAAGAAACTTGAAAGAGGTATAATTTGCTACAAGAGAAATCATTATCTCGCTCAGTCCTCCAAATCGCCTGTTCATTCCTTTAATTACAATTATCATTATATTATTATTACATTTACCAAAACATTTAATATTGATTAATTGACTTATCATGATTAGCAATGTCTTTCAACTTACCTCCATTATTATTTTACAAATATCATGAGCGAATGTAAATTAGCTATACACTTTGAACATTCGTGAATGTATTGATTTGATTTAGCACTGAGTGTCCACTTCTTTTCTTTTTATGTGCCGTGTCCTTTCAGGACGTAGGCGATCATGGCCCTCCACTTCTCCTTATCCCATATGGCTTTCAATAGGTTTTGTGTTTATGCCAACTGCCTCAGACCACGTTCCGCAATCCACCTGCCCAAGCCCGCCACATATGTCATACGGTGCTTTCTCCTCCCAATTTTCCGCCTATTCGCCCCGTGAGTATCAGATTCTCCAGGCCCTCCTTTCTTATCCCGTGTCCCATTAATTTCATATGCCTCTTCCTTATGTTAAGCATAACCTTCCTGCTTGTTTGCATTCTCTGCAAGACATCATCGTTGCTCACATGCTCGGGCCATGATATCCTTAGAATCTTTCTGTAGAACCACATCTCCGTCGCCTCGAATCTCTTCTTCATCCATAAGGATACTGTCCAACATTCGCTGCCGTATAGGAGGGCAGATGTCACGTAGCTGCTCATTACTCTTTTCTTTGTCACTATAGAAATTCTTCTGTTTCGCAGTACTCTGTCCAGCTTCTGAAATGCATTCTTGGCCACCCCAATCCATTTTAGGATTTCAGCATCGCACCTACCGTCATCCGTCAGAACACTTCCCAGATACTTAAACTTCAACTAACTATATCAGTTTTGCTTACAAGTATGTTTTACAAACAAACACGAGGTCAGAGAGGCGTACAATAATTCGCATTTAAATAGTGTAAATAATAAAATCAGATCACAGAAATCCAGACAGAAATAATCGTGTGCACTGTTTATTTGTGTGCTGAGTTATATGCTTTGTTGAGTCTTAAACGAAGCAGAAACTGAATGGGGTTTATATGATAATGGTTAAAATCTTAGCGATATAGACGAAATGGTAATCAACAGTCTCTTATCTTATCGCTTTTGCCAATATTGATGGCGTGGAGTTCCTTTCTTAGCGTTCTGTTCGAATTAATATTTTGACGTTAGTGTAGAACAGATAGACAAATATTATATATATATATATATATATATATATATATATATATATATATATATATATATATTATACATATATATATATATATATATATATATGTAACATACATATATAACATATATAATATATATATAACATATATATATGTAACATATATATAACATATAACAATACATATAACCTATATAACATATATATATATATATATATATATATATATTATATATATATATAACATATCATATATATTATATATACATATATAAAGGTATTATATATATAAAGATATTATATATATAACATATATTATATTATATAAAGATAGATAGATAAATAGACAAACATAAACAAATAGATAGACAGATACATAGACAGACAAATAAATAGACAAATAAATATATAGATAGACAAACAGATCAGTAAATAGATAGTGAGACAGATCAATAGATAGAAATAAATAGACAGATAAATAGATAAACAGAAAGATAAGTAGATAAGTATACAGAGAAACAGACGGATAAATAGATAGATAGACAGATACTAGATAGATAGACAAACATATAAATAGAGACATATAGTCAAAATCTAGACAGAGAGATACAAAGCAATAAATAGACAGATCAGCGAATAGATAGATAAATAGATAGATCGATACACAGTGGGAGATTATATTAATCACAACTCTGTAGATTGAATTATTTATATTAGGATCCAAGCAAAACCGTTCCATTAGGTAAGTAATATTAGTGAACTAACCTATTCTTTAATCATCGTTTCTGAAAATCATCTGATATCAGATACGCAAAATTCTCTTGCGGTATATACACATACAAGATGTAGGCGACGTAGGCGATACATGTGGAAGCCATCAAGTTGATTAATGTGTCGTCGGTACAGAGTCCAGAATTCTGCACTGTAGTATAGTGATGCCAGTAATAATGACTGGTGTATACACAAACACACACACACACATATATATATATATATATATATATATATATATATATATATATACTGCGATAGATAAATTGTCGTCTAAATTAAGCAAAAATGAAAATAAGACTGCTATCTTATTTTCACAGATATATTCACCAAATTAAATAGTAAATATATTCAATAAAGTCGCCATTGGCTTCAACCTCCAGACGACTTTGGAATTTTACGGACGGTTTCCTTGTTTAATTTTATGTCGCCATTTTATATTTTTAATTTCGCGCCTGCGCGTTGTTTGTTTCTGATTTTGTCGACTGCACTGTATAGTAGGGTCAGTTTGGCACGGTCTGTGAGAAAAGTAGCGCCATGTCGCAATTCAATCCGCCAGATAGTTGCAAACAGCATGCAGTTCTGCTTTGCATTCGCCCTCGGAAGCTCCAATCCAAATACTTCAGAATGTTTCGGTGTCAATCTGAGGACAGTGCAGAGGATTCAGAAAGAGTGATTACGAAATTGTTTATAGTGATCACTAGTGATGGAGATATTATGTCTTATCTTCCCGCAGGGCCTCAGACTAAACATGGAAGACTACATCAAGTGTCTTGATGAGGTAATGCTGCCCTTGGCGAAGAGGGTAGCAGCTGGAAGACCTTATATGTAGCAATAGAACTCTGCATCATGCCGCACTAAGCAGAAGAACCCAGTGCTGGCTCACACAATTTTTCTGCGACCACATCACGCCTTACATCTGCCCACCTAACTCCCGAGACTGCAACCCCCTTGATTATTATGTATGGGGAACATTTGACCATCAAAACTATTTTGTAACACCAAAGATGTATTGAAGGCAAGGATTATGACAGCATTCACCAATTTAAACAAGGGAACCGTCCAAAAGATTCCAAAGTTGTCTGGAGGTTGAAGCCAATGGCGACTTTATTGAATAAATTTACTATTTAATATTTCAAGATATTTTTGTGTTTCATTTGGTGAATATATCTGTTATAATAAGATAGTAGTCTTATTGTCATTTTTGCTTAATTTATACGACAATTTATCAATCGCAGAATATATATGTGTGTGTGTGTGTGTGTGTGTGTGTGTGTGTGTGCATACACCAGTCATTAGTACTGGCCTCACTATACTATAGTGCAGAATTCTGGACTCTGTACCGACGACACATTAATCAACTTGATGGCTTCCACATGTATCGCCTACGTACCATCTGGAACATGAAACGGGGTGATCGCTTTAGAAACAGTGAAGTTCTAACTAAATGCAACGTGACAGGTACTGCAGACATCCTAATTAAAATACGACTCAGGTGAGAGGACATCTTTTTCGTATCAGCGAGAGCAGACTTCCAAAAGACCTCCTCTTTGGCCAGCTTCTAACAAGCAGATCAATTGGAATCCCATTTTCTTTCATCGGAACACAAAGCATCAGAGCTGGCGTCTATAGAAAGATTTGAACTAGGCCGACTTGGACATGAAGGTCAACAGCGCGCAAATATTAAATCAATTTGACAGCATATTAATCCTCTCAATGATAGACTTATCTGCCAGTGTGACACTGTCACACGCAGTCCACTCGCTGAAACATGTGGTGGAAAACATGTGGCAATTGATCCTCAGCCACTCAAGCAAAATGGGTCTACCCTATGTTCCATCTGTCTAAAATTCTGCAAAATACCTGCAGGCTTTGGGAGACTCATGTGTAGCCATAGAAGCTGAGCCTCTCTTTATTTTCCTGACACTTTATTCATTGTCCACTATAAGTGACTTCACTACAAATATAACGAAAATTAATGACAAAGTAGAAAGAAAGTTGTGTTATATGTTTCGTCCGTTAACTGTTCAACGGACTAAGATGATGTTTCCGTTGATGTAACTACACACGTGTACGAAAGAGAGAGGATACTGAAAATTTAAAAATAATTAATACAAAACAAAATGATAAGTTAAGACTTGGAAGAATTTACTCTATAACATAATTGCCCCCAAAAATATATAGGAAAAACCTCAAGAAATTTAAATAAAGAATTATAGGGAACTATCACTCTATTAATTTTATCACCGTAATCTCGTCATGACTCTGACCAAAATTTTGATTTAAAACAATCTATTTAATTAAAAAAAAAGTAAGTAATTTACTAAGACGAATGTATATACAAACTGACTTAATTTGCAAATCATCCACAGTAAACATGTGTCCATGTTCTGACATTTCATCTTTCATGGCAGATCTTTTATTATCACATCTATTATAAATATTATTCATTAATAATTAAATTGATAAAGATATAAACAAAAATAAACTACATGAAATTGGCCAGACAATATACCCAAATACATTAAATAATTAAATTTAAAAGTTTAAAACATCAATGACCCCTCTTCTTTGCATGCATATATAGTTATAACGACTTCAGCTTGTTTTTCCACTTTGTCATTAATTTTCCTAAAACTGTTCTAGTATGTTTCTTATATATATATATATATATATATATATATATATGATTATTTATTTAGAGTTCTATGATTTTCCAATGAGATGAGGAGACGTATGGCTATGCCAAAATAATTTTCGCATCTGAATGGATTTGGAGAATTCCGTTTTATGCAGAAAAAAGGTGTCTAAGATTGTTATCTGTTTATGATGTAGTCTGATTAATTATAATCTTATGAACTTTTACTTCGGAATCACACACAGCTACTGGAAAACCAGGTATTATCACTATAAAATGATTGTTTATTACATATATTAATTGGTGCAGTATATATATAATATTATGAAGAAGTAATCATCCAAAAAATTAATCAGAAAAGCTAATGCAATTAATGGCGAAATCACTTCGCTTAGAGATCAATACAATATTTAACATACTAACAACTCTCTGAATGAAGCAATTCTTATGTTTAAAATTATACGATGGATTAAATGTTCAGTTACAAGTACTTTCGAAGAAATTCGCTCTTTCATCGTCAGGTATTAATATTGTTTTTATTTCAGGTAAATTTCAGGTAAAGTTTCAAGCGAAAATAAATGTATTGCAAGTCAAAAGACGTTTAATTAAAGGTGACCTATTTATTAACGGTACAATTTCTGAAAGTGTGGTGTCGTAACGCTAGATTTGTATTCTGAATATTTCAAATGAGAAAAAATAACTGAAAAGCACATAATAAAGAAAATTCGTGCATTTGACACATTTCCATTTAAAAAAAATCTTACTTGAAATATATATATATATATATATATATATATATATATATATATATATATATAGGATTATTTTTTATGTATTATTATTATGGCTTCAGAGGCTGTAAAACGTTTTTGTTGGAGCTGACAGTTTATCTAGAATATATCTTTCGCATGTAATCCACCGGTTATATAATGAAGACAAGAAAAGAATATATTTTCTTCAATTGAAAAACTCGGAGAATGACACGAGTCATCAATTTTGCAGAGATATGCTTCTAGACAAATCAGTCAGTAGACACACAAAAATGCAAGAAATACATTAATTTAGCGCAATTCGGAGACTTAAAAATAAAATATATGTCAGAATCAAGAGCATATAAGGCTTTTCGATATACTGTTTCAGTAGAGATAAACAAGTCTACTAGTTTCAGTGTAAACAATCGGAGTGCAACACTTGCTGAAATAGAAATGTGATTATCAGAAATGTGTTAAAGCAATAAGAATGAATATATATATATATATATATATATATATATATATATATATATATGTGTGTGTATGTATCGGATGTAACAGTAAAATTGTCCGAATCGTGTAACACAAAATGTTTAATAGGAATAAACCAGTAGACTAATTCAGTTTTTTTTTCAAGATTTTCAGATAAATAGCTTAGACATATTGACACCATTTTTTCGAAAGAATCCCTGAAGAACCCTAGAAAATTGTAGCAATATATACAAAGTTTAATCTAAGCATGTCCACTGTTTTCGCGGAAAAACAGCATAGCGTAAATGAAAAATGCCACAAACTTAAAGAAAATAAAAAGTATTATCGTCAAAATGTTTATGTTATTATTTAGATGAAAGAAAAAAAAATTTTTTAATTATTTTTTGAAATTTTTTAATATTTTCTAACACGTTCGAAATTTTGGTTAAAATCGTCTTTGTTTACGTCATCGCGGCGACGTTTAAAATAACATTGTTTTTTTTTTTTGTTTTTTACCGTTGAAAACATATTGATTTGGAAATTCTTGTAAAAATAAAATAATTGTCCAATCTTAATGAAATTTTCAGGACTTATTCACAAATGAATGAAATTATTTTTGAAATATTTTTTTTTTAGAAAATTTTGGTAAAAAATATTTTTTTAAATATGTTACCCCCACCCCCTTTACTTAATTTAATGAAATTTCGCCCAAAACCTTTTTGGTTCCTGAATTTTTTTTTTTTTTAAAAGTAGGAGTCTTCGAAGATGGTAAATAATCTACTTTTTTTTTTTTTTGTAAATTTGAGCTATTTAACTGAAAATCTGCTCTGAATTGAAAAATAATGAATCCAATAAAACTATGATATTACTTAATTAGAAAAGCTTTTAATTGCTTTTGTAAATAAGTAATATTAAGGACATTATTGTCTGAAGAAATAATTTTTTCTGATGAATAATTAATTTTTTACAAGAATTTTTTCATTTTTTAAAAATTTTAATTATAATAATTTATAATAGTTTTTTAAATCGTGTAAAGCTCTGTATTAGGAGGGTTCCTCGATATTATGTAGTAATTAAGTAGAAAAAAATTTACGAATCCAAAATTGCTAAGTTTAATAAATTTAGTTGCGCTACTTTTTTTTTAAAATAATTTTTTATGTTGTATTTTTTTACTTAATACATTCCTTATTTCCATGTATGATATACAAAAATTGCCATTATTATAACAAGGTCACGTGATCTAAGGGTTTTGTCCCTTTACGTGGCCTTTTCAAAATATTTTTCGTTTATTAACAGATTGTATTTTCCGATCAGCTGTAAAAGTGTAAACTTTTTAAATTTTAAATTATTTTTTTTTTTTTTCATTTACTATTTCACTAAATAATTTTATTTTATGTATTGTATTTCCATTAGTGTGTGTCATACTCAAATAGAATATTTTTTTAAAACTCAGACTTAAAAATTATGTCATTTATGGTCATCAGTAGTAGCTGTCATCGGCTCGTCAATCAATCATTATCAATAAGATCGAACAACTGAACAGGACCGCTCGTTAATAATTGGTTGTATATTATTTTTTTATGCTATAAGTAACAAAGATTTCTTTGAAATCAGATTACTTTAACTTTAAATTTTTTAATTTTACTAAAATAACGTGTCAGAATTTTTTTTTAAATATTTTAAAAATCGATAAATTTGTGTTTGTTTACAAATTTCTTAAAATTAAGAAAATGGCCGTTTTTAAGAAAATTTAAAAATTTGAAATTAAATTTGACAATCAAATGTATATAGTTTCTATCTGAAATACACCAGAATTGTTTAATTAATAGAAATCGTAAATTTAATTATTAAACTTTCAATTAAAGCTAAAATTAAATCTTCAAGAATGTTTTTTTCGTTGTAAAAAATTCATTTTAAACTTCAATATAGAAAATTTATGCCGAAATAGTGGACATAATTAATTTAATCTAACAAATGAACATTTACTTAATTCTTATATATATAAATATATATATATATATTATATATATATATATATATATGTGTATGATTAGTATAAATTCGCATAAGATGAATCTATAAACCCCAGGTTTTGTAAATAAATTAGGTTTTAACAATTGTTTTTTAAACAAGAAATTTTACCCAGAAAATTATATATAAATATTCCACTAGCGTGTTTTGTTTTACTATCGAAGATAACTTTTTTAATATTTTGTTCCCTAAATATTCAAACAAAATTTTTTAAAGTGGCACTAAAGAGAAGTAGAAATTTTCCATAGCTGAACTGGATAATGATCTCAAACTTGTAAAATTTTGTTATCATGCGTCGATTTGAGCGAAACACCACAATTATTAGAAAGGTTTTAGTAAAATTTTTTCCCATTGAGCAAAAAAACGTTTTGTCTATGTTGAACGATAAAAATTTAAAAATTTTTAGGATCAAAGAAGCTAACAAGTTTTTTAATCAAAAAATAATAACCGATACTTGTTTTGTATGATTCCGTTCTAATTTTCATAAATTCTTTACCGACAATATAAATATGGGTTGGTACCGGAACGTTCAAATGAAGATAGTATAGATTGGAAATTGAATCCAGAAAAAGGGGCCTGATTGCGATTTAGTTCCGAACATTATGCAGGAAAGATCTTCCCAAGAATATACCAAAAATAACTTTTTAATCTTTATATTCTTTTCAAAACAAAATCTTTTTGTTAACAAAAATATTTTGTATTGTAATATTCCATGCTTATTTATATATCAACATATACAAACAAAGACACAATTTAAATAAAAAATTAATAATCCATGTTCTTCCCTCGTTTTGAAATTACTTAAAAAAAGTATTATCCATAGAATTTGTTAATTGTAGAATGTCATCTGCTGTAATGCCGCGAGATTATGTCAAGAATCGTTTCCCAAAATTGCTCCTGAATTGTCGTCCGTTGTCGTACAGTTTTCGTTTCATGATGCTCCAAATGTTTTCGATTGGGTTCAAAATTTTTAATTTGCTGACCATTCATTTTTGAGAAACATCGAAGCCTCTGTTTCAAATATTCAGTAGTCTTGTTATTTAGCATGTGAGGGAAGATTATCTTAAGATAAAAAAAAATTGCCCTTCTATAGACAAATATTTGCCTTTTCATCCACGGTTCAAGATGCTCCTTCATAAATGCTATGTAAAACAATTTAAAAAAAGTCATTTTGACATTGATTATAGTTCCAAATTAACTAATACTTTTTTTCAGGATACCACCCCAGATCATTAAAAAGAACTACCTTGTTTCGTTCAAACGCTGATGGCGATTAAAATGATTCATTAGATAGCCTTTGCACCATCTATCTGGCCCATCATGTAACAGCTCAGTGTCTGTGAACAAAACTTTAGAGAAGTCAATTCAGATATATTGTCCTCGGCCCATTTCAATTTGATTTTTTAATTTTCTTTTCTCGTCAACGGATGAAATCGATACAGGTTTGACTGTTGTTGCTTTTTTAAATAATGACCTAGATGAACAGATACAGTAGGATCCCCAGTGCGACTTTTTAATATACAACTTAACTAGCAAGTTCAGGGTTCTTCGTGGCCTCTCTCTTTAAGTCATGATATTAGACGACATGAAATAACCCTTTTTGCCTTTATCTGACCTTTGCGTCTTTTTTAATAACTCAGGGTCGGTGGTTTACTTTTTCACTGTTTGATGACATCTCCCTATATATTTTAAAAATTTCTAAATATATCATTTACTTTTTGAGAGTTCTGAGGTGATATATTTTCTTTTCAGCATCACTTAAACTGCTTTTTACGGCCCATTTCTTTTCACTAAATTCTTATTTCTAATAATTTGGCAATTCAAAATCACCGTCCTGATTACAAATATGGTACCATCTTAATTACATTGCGCAGATCTTAAAGAAACATTTCAGTGATTGGAATGGTTAAATTTTAAGATTGTGTGAAAATTTTTCTGAATTGATTGGACGATTTTTGAAATATTAGAATAAACGTTAGCTCGATAATAATTTGGCATGCAGTGTATTTGTAAATAAATGTTATATAACAAAATATGGGGAATGACAAATGTAGAATTAAGAAAAGAACACTCAAGTAATATTTGACGTCAGTTCAAACGTTTGTTTTTCACGAATTTGAGATCG